>JANGZZ010000529.1:0-11682 GCA_026225955.1 Clarireedia paspali | reverse complement strand
TTAAAGTTAATAAAATAATATAATATATTTATAATTTAAATTATATACTTTTAAATTTTCTTAATTATTTAATAAGTATATTCTAATATTTATTAATTCTTTTAAATATATATATATATATTAATAATATTAAAGTTATTTATAAATTATAATATATTAGTTTTCTTTTAAATCTATATATATTATAATTCTTAGTTATATAATATTTTAAATAAATTTATATTATTTAAAGATATATAAAATAAAATTAATTAAATATAATTTATTATTAATAGAAATTTAAATTAATTATTTTAATAATAATTAATAAAAAGTTAAAATCTCTTTTATAAATATTAATTATAAATCTTAATTTAATTATTTATTTATAAATAATTAATAATTAAGAATTTAATTTAAATTCTTAAAATATTATTAAATTTTTTTTAAAAAATAAAGATAAATTAAAAGTTATAGTTAAAAAGTATTATTATAAATAAATTATAATATTAATAAATATATTAAAGATATAATTAAGTTTATTTTTAAATTATTAGTTATTTATTTTAATATTTTAAATTATTAAAAAAAAATATATATTTAATTGTTATAAACTAGATTATATAATAATTAAGGGACTTTAAATTTAAAAGATTATTAATAAGAAATAAAAGTATAAACTCTTTTACTTCGATTATATAATAAAGTAAAGTTAAAGTATTTATACTTTTAATATAATAATTATAATTAATAGAAAACTATTAGTAAAAAAGATAAAAAAATAGTTTTATTTACTATTTAATATTAAGTAAATATTAATATTAATAATATTCTATTAATAAAATTCTATTAAAAGAATTCTACTAATAAAATTATATTAATAATACTTTTAATAAAACTTTTATATAAGAATTATATAAAAGTAATTTAAATAGATTATTAACTTTATTTATTAAATAATTTAAATAGACTATTGATTTTATTTATTAAGAAATTTAAATAGATTATCAACTTTATTTACTAAATAAAATAAAAGTTCTATATAATAAGATAGATTTCTTAATAAATAAAAACTTTATATTTAAATAATATAATTATTTAAATTCTTATTTTTATTACTTTATAATAATTTTAGTTTTATTTAGAATATTTTATAATAACTCTCTATTTAATTAAAAATCAATTAATAATTAAAATATTAGTATTTATATATTAAAGTTAATTTATATACTATTATACTTTAAATACTTTATTATTTAAAAGTTATTAAATAGTGAAAAACTAATAATATAATAAATTAATATAATATTTCTATTATATTTAACTAAGATAATAATATTAATATAATTAATATAAATTAAAAAGTTATTATTATTAAAACTTTTAAGATAATTCTATTTAATAAATATTAAAGTAATTAATAAAAGTTTGATACTTTCTTATTATAATTAGAAATATACTTTAGATTTAATAAAGAGAAGTTTATTATTAAAGAATCTAAAAGTATTTAAATTATATTATATTTTAAAGAGAAAGCTATTAAATAAATTTAATTATATCTTTATAATTACTTTAAAAATAAGAAAAAGGATTATATAAAACTAATAAAAATAATCTTTAATACTTTTCAAAGATTTAAAATCAAGATATATAGAATTTTTAAGAATTTTTATAAAGTAAATTAAATAGAAGAAAAGTTATTTAGAATTAAATAAATAAAATTAATTATTAAATATATTATTAAATTTAAATAATATATTAGAACTATTAAATAAAATTAAATTACTATTATAAACTATTATTAAAAAGAGTTTAAATTAAAAGTTTATTTAAAACTTGAAAAAGAAAAAGAAAGTTTAAATTTTAATAAATTTATTAAAGATTCAATTAATTATAATAATTGTTTTTATAAATTCAAATAAAGATAATAAGTAAATAGAGAATATAATTAAAATTATAATAAAGGCTATTATTATAAAAATAAAGGAAAATAAAGAATTAATTTAAAAGATAATCTAATAAAGTTAAATATTACTAAAAAAAGAGATTAGTAATTTTCTTAAAAGGAAAAAGATTATTATTATAATAATAAATTATATTATTCTTATAATAAAGAAGATTATATCTTTAAAGATCATTATAATAAAAATTTATTTAAAAAAAAAATAGAAAAAAACTAAATTAATAAGAAGTTATTATATTTAAAATCGAAATATTAATTTATAAAACTAAATAAAAACTTAAGAAAATAAAGATTTTAATTTAAATCAATTATAAATAGATTAAGATTTAATAATAATAACTTGAAAACTAAATTCAAGAAAGTAAAGATATTAAATAGATTAATAAAAAAAAAGAAGCTTTCTAAATTATTATTAAAAAATAAAAATAAAAGAAAATTAAAGAATTACTAAAAGTTTAAAAAAAGTAATATATTATTTAATAGAAAGAAGTTTTAAATAAAAGATAAATTAATAAATAAGATTATTATAATATTATATATTATATATATTTATAATATAAATCTTATTATTAGATTATATATTAAAATAACTATTATATAACTTATTATAATAGGAAATTATATAAATATTTTTTTTAGAAATAATAATTTATAAAAAGTAAATCTTTAAAATTAAAAGCTATATTAGATATTAATTACTTTATAATTAAAATAATATTAAAAGAATAAAATATTAAAATTATAATAGATTTTAAAGTATAAAGAAATTTTATAAATAATTATTATATTAAGAAAAATAATATCAAGATTATTAAAAAGATTATATTTTATTTTTTAAATCTTTTAAAAAAGAAGAATATAGAAATTAATAGATAGATTAAATAGTAGATTTAATTAATTTAAATAATAATACTTAATAAATATATAAAAGAAATTATATTTAATATATTTAATATTAGAAGATATATTATAATTATAAATATATCTTAGTTTAAATATTATAATCTTATAATAAATTAAAAGAACTAATTAATAAAGTTTTCTAAATATAATTATTATAAATAGAATTTAAAATAATTAAAAGATTAAAAAGAGATTAATATTATCTTTTTAAAAAAGTATAAATATTTTAATAAATAAAGAGATTCTTTATAAAACTAAAATATTATTATAAATAATAAAATATTTATATAATATAAAGAATTTATTAAATTATTTAAAGACTTTTAAAATTTAAAAACTCTTTTTAAATATAAATTATAAAATTATAAAATTAATTTCAAAGAAAGATTTATATTATTAGTAAAAAAGTTAAAACTATATAATTTAAAAACTTTGAAAATATTTAAGAAATATTAAGAAAAAGTAATAAGAAAAAGTTAGATATAGAAATCTAAGTTATTTTATATTTTAAATATATTATTAACTAAAAAGAAAAATAATTTAAATAATTATTCTTATATAAATTATTATCTAATTAATAATAAAATAATCTATAATATATATCTATTATTAAATATTTAATATTTATAAGATAAATTAAATAAAGTAAAAATCTATATTAAATTAAATTAATAAAATACTTTTAATTTTATTAGAATTAAAAAAGAATATAAATAGAAAATAATATTTATTTTATTATTAAGATTATAAAAATATATAATTATATTATTTAGATTAATAAATATATTAATTATATATTAATATTAAAATAATAATATTTTAAAAGAATATAAAAACTTTATTATATACTATTTAGATAATATCTTAGTATTTTCAAAGAATAAATCTAAATATAAAGAATATATAAAAAAAGTTTTATAAATATTACTAAAAGTTAATTTAAAATTTAAATTATTTAAATATAAATTCAAGATTATAAAAACTATCTTTTTAAAGTATATAATCAAATTAGAATAAATAAATATTAATCTAAAGAAAATTAAAGAAATCTTAAATTAGAAATTATTAAAGAATATTAAAGATATTTAATCTAAATTAAGATTTATTAACTTTTATAAATAATTTATTAAAAGTTATTTAGATATTATCTAATTATTTACAAAGTTAATATATAAAAATATATTATTTATATAAATTAAAAAAGTAGAAAAGATTTTTTAAATAATTAAAAATAAGTTTATTAAAAAACTAATTTTAAAGAATTTCTAAAAAAATTATAAAAATATTATAAAAATAAATATTTTAAATATTTATATTAATATTATATATTTTTAAAAAGGAAATAATAAAAAATTATATTTAGTAATTTACTTTTTAAAAAAGATATTATTAATAAAATAGAATTATAATATTTATAAAAAGAAACTTATAGTTATTATAAAAGCTTTAAAATATTAGAAGATTTATTTTTAAAGTTTATTATTCTTTATTATTATCTATATAGATTATTAGAATCTAAAGACCTTTATTATTATTAAGGTTTTAAATAATCGAAGATTAATTTATTAAATAAAGAAATTAATAAATTATAATCTAATAATCAAATATATTAAAAGAATTAATAATATTAAAGTAAATACTTTAAATAGAAAACTTAGTTATAAAAATAATAAATAGTATAAATAAATTATTTTATTTAGAACTCTAAATAATAAAGATTTAACTTTAAATATTTAAAAAATAATAATATTAAAATTAATTAGAGATTAAATTAATTAATTAAAAGAAATTTAAATTATTAAATTAAAATTAATCTATTAATTAAAAATCTTAATAAATAAAGATAATATCTTATAAATAAATAGAAGAATCTAATTTCTTTTATCTTTAGTAGAAAGATTTATAATTAAGTAATATATTTTATTCATTTATAAATATTAAAGAATATAAAGAATATTTATAAAGATTTTAAAAAACTATTAAATTTAAAGTCTTAAAATAATAATTAAAAAAGTAATTAATAATTATAATATTTATATTAAAAATAAAGCTTTTTATTATACTTTTTATAAATAGATAAATATAATTCTAATATTATCTATATTTTAAAAGTTAATATCTTGAGATTTTATAAACTTATTACTTGAATTTAAAAACTTAGTAATAAAAGTAATTTTAAATTATCTTTTAATTATTATAAATAGATTAATAAAGTATATAATATTTATATTATATATAATAATAATAACTATTAAAAATCTTATTAATATCTTTTTAAAGAAAATAATATTTTATTATAAATTATTAAAAGAGATATTATTAAATAAAGATAAATTATTTATATTAAAGTTTTAGAAAGTATTAATAGAATTATTAAGTATTAAAAGAAAAATAAATATAATATTTTATTTATAAACAAATAGAGAAAATAAATAAATAAATTAAATAGTTAAAATATATTTAAGATATTATATTAATTATAAATAAATAAACTAAGTATTATTATTACTTTTAATATAATTTATATATAATAGTTCTATTATAAAAATAATATTTATTAGTTTATTCTATATTAACTATAAATATAAACTTATAATTTATTAAAAATTAAAGATTACTAATATTAATAATAAATTAATAAAGATCTAAATAGTAAAGTTAAAATAATTATATTAGAAATTTATAAAAGAATTAAAATTTATAATTAAAAAAAACACTTATTATTATAATTAAAAATATAATTAAAAGTTAATACTAAAAGAAAAGAATAAAGTTTATTTATTATAAAAAAATATTAAAACTAAAAAACTAAGTTAAAAACTAGATTATAAGAAATTAAGATTATTTAAAATCAAGAAAATAATAAAATTACTAAATTATAAATTAGTTTTATTTAAAATTATAAATATTTATTTAATATTCTATATATTCTTATTTAAATAAATATTAAAAGAAGTATTATTAACTTTAATTATTAAAATCAAACTAGTTAATCTTAATATTAAATATAAAGTTAAAGAAATATTAAATATTAAATAAGTTAGAAAATAAAATAAATATCTAGTTAAATAGAAAAACTATTTATATTTAGAAAATACTTAGGAACTTAAATCTTAATTTAAATATTTAAAGAAGTTATTAAAGGATTTCTATTAAGAAAATCTAATATTATTTATTAATTCTAATTAAATTAAAGAGTAAAAAAGTTAAGTTTAAAAAAATTAATTTTAAATAAATTAAAGAAGTTAAGTTTATTAATTATAATAATTTTATATTATTAAACTTTTTATATCTTCTTTTTTAAAATCTTATATTCTTTTATTTCTTTTTATTCCAAAGTATTTAATTTATTTAATAAGTTAAAACTAATTTTAATTATCTTTTATTTATATATTTTTAAAAAAACCTTTTCTTTTTATAAATATATTATCTTTATTATAACTTTTTAAAAAGTAATTATTATTTTTTCTTTTTTCTTATTTAATTTCTTTAATTAATAATTAAGGGAATTCTAATTAAAAGATTTAAATATTTAATTCCAAGAAATAAAATTATAAGTTTTTCTTTAATAAGAATATTTAATATAACAATAATTTAGAAAACTAATAGATATTCTAATATAATTATTAGAATAACTAGCTTTTTTATAATAAAAATAAATAATTATTTTTTATTCTAATCTTTTAATTCTATTTCTAAAAGTAAGATTTACAATTTATTTCTTTGAATATTTTAAAAGTATATTAAAGAAAAGAAGAAATTTAAAATATTACTTTATTATAAAAGATAGAATCTATTTATTTAAAATTTAAAAAACTAAGTTAATATAAAAAGGAAATAATATTATAAATTAGATTATATAATAATTAAAGAACTTTAGATTTAAAAGATTATTAATAAGAAATAAAAGTATAAATCCTTTTACTTTAATTATATAATAAAGTAAAGTCGAAGTATTTATACTTTTAATATAATAACTATAATTAATAGAAAACTATTAATAAAAAAAATAAAGAAATAACTTTGTTTATTACTTAGTATTAAATAAATATTAATATTAATAATATTTTATTAATAAAATTCTATTAAAAGAATTCTATTAATAGAATTATATTAATAATACTTTTAATAAAACCTTTATATAAGAATTATATAAAGATAATTTAAATAGATTATTAACTTTATTTATTAAATAATTTAAATAGATTATTAATTTTATTTATTAAAAAGTCTAGATAAACTATTAATTTTATTTACTAAATAGAATAAAGATTTTATATAATAAAATAGATTTCTTAATAAATAAAAGCTTTATATTTAAATAATATAATTATTTAAATTCTTATTTTTATTACTTTATAATAATTCTAGTTCTATTTAGAATACTTTATAATAACTCTTTATTTAATTAAAAATCAATTAATAATTAGAGTATTAGTATTTATATATTAAAGCTAATCTATATATTATTATATTAATATTATAATAATCTATATATATTAAATCTGTTATATTAATAATCTTTATATATATTATATTAACTTTATTATTTAATTTTAAAGTTATTATCTTTAATAATAAAGTAGACTTTTAAATATATTTAGTATATATATATTTTAAATATATAACTTATATAATTATTATATATATATAAACTTTTAAAACTTTTTAACTTTTTTAACTTTTTAATTATTAATTTTAAAAATAATATAATCTTATTCTTTATTAAATATTTATAATATATTATTATATTATGAATAATATATTATTAATCTCTTTAACTAATTAATAACTATTTAAATAATACTTTACTTTTAATTCTTTTTATTTAAGAAATTACTAAAGTTATTAAGAAAAAGTTTATTCTATTAAATAATAATATAAATATTATTATTATTATTATTATTTTTACTTTTATTTTTATTTTTTTACTTTCTATTTATAAATTTTATTTACTTTTCTACTTTTTTTATATATTCTTTATACTTTTATTTTTATTAATTAATTCTATTTAATAATATATTTTCTTTTTAAAATACTAAATATAAAGTATTTAAGAAAAGTAATAAGATATTATAATAAAACTTTATATTTAGTATAATTCTCTTTATAAAGTATATTTATTTTAAAGATTTAAAGAATATTAATAATAATCTAAAAATTTAATATATTAATAATATTTATATAAGTTTTAATATTAATATAAAAAAGAGAAATAAAAGAAAAAATAAATTAATAAATTCTTTATTTTTTTAACTTTAAGATTAAAACTTTACTTTATTTTTAATAAATAATAAATTAGTTATATTAACTATATTAATTTTAAAATTATAAATATAAATTAGAACTTAATAAAAATAATTAAAATTATAATAAATTTAAATTATTAAACTAATCTCTATTTATATCTCTTTTAATATTATTCTTAGTATTATTATTACTCTCTTTTTAATATCTCTTTAATAAATATAATTTATAAGAAATTAGTTAATCTTCTTTATTAAATAATTAAAGTTTATTATTAAACTAAAAGTTCTTAATAAATAATTATCTTATAAAATAACTAAATTATTTATAAATAAGATATTTAAGTAATATAATTTTAAATATAATTTAATAACTTTATATATTTATTTCTAAGTAACTAATAATATATATAACTTACTTATTTATATATATTTAATTTATAATCTCTCTTTATTTAATATTAATTTAATTTAACTTTCTTAAATTACTAATCTTATTAATAAATTTAATAATAATTCTAATATTCTTTTATCTTTTTAAAAATATATAATCTTTAATAAACTAATTATATATATTTATTTTAAGAAATACTAAGTTTATAAATATATAGATAATTAAATTAAGAGTATTATTTTTAATTATTTTAAAAGATTATTCTTATAAAAATTACTTTTATTTATAGAATAATTAGTTAAAAAGTTATATTTATTTTTTTATAATAATTTTAAGTTTATCTTTATTAAAAATAAATATTATATATTATTTATAACTACTTTAAAATTATTATCTTTATTTAAAAAGTTCTATTAATAACTCTTTATTTTAACTTTTATTAATTTAATTTTAAAAGAGATAATCTATAAAATTTTTTTTATAAACTTACTAAATATTATTAGAATTAAATTAAGAATATCTAATATTAAATTATAACTTTATAAGAATTAATTTAATATTTAAACTTTTTAAAATAATAAGATAATATTAAAAAGTTATTAATATCTTTTTAATCTATATATATTATTATAATATTTACTTTTATATATTATCTTATTAGTATTCTAATTAAGTCTAATAAAGAAATTATTATTAATTAAATTAACTACTTTTTATTAAATTATAGAATTAATTTTAATTATTTTATTCTATTAATATTAATTAATCTTATTATTAATAAAATATCTTTTTACTTTATATTAAAAAATATTATATCTATCTTTTAAAATAAATTAAAAGATAATTCTTCTTTTAAAAATATTTTTAATTATTTTTATAATACTACTTTTTATTATATTAATATTATCGATATTAACTCTTTTAATTAAAAAGAGAAATACTTTAATATTATAAGTGAATAAAAGTAAAAAGAGAAATATAAAGATAAAATTATTATTATTATTTATATAATTAATAATCGAATAAAAAACTATATCTAATTAAAAACTCTTTATTAAATAGAATAAAAAATATAAAATATTTAAATTTAACTAAATTATTAAATAGAAAGTATATAATATTCTTTTATATATTAATAAGAAATTAATATTTATTTTAAATTAAAGCTTTTATTAACTTTAAAATAAATAACTTTATTTTTATTAATATTATATTTCTTAAAATATTTAATTTAATTTAAAAAGTTATAATAAAAAGATTAAAAATATTTTTATTAATTAAAAGATATAATAATAAAAGAAATTAAGAAATCTTTTATTATATTTATTTAAATCTATTTATTAATAATTAACTTTAAACTTATATTCTCTTTTTAATTATTTATTTAATATATTTTATAATTTTTAGAAGAATATAGTTATTTGAAAATTAAATCTTTTTAAATTATAAATAATATTAATTATATTAATTTATAGATTTATCTTTTAGTTAAATATACTTTTAATTTATATTATATATTTATATTAACTTTAATCTTTATATAATTAATTATAAATATTAGTAAGATATAAATTAATAAGATTATAAATTAAATAAATATTAAAGATAATAAACTAATATTAATTATTTAAATAACTAAATAATTACTTTAATAATTATATTAGTAATATTATAATATATTAATATAGAAGAAATTTTATATTATCTAATAATTTAAAAAGTAAAATTAATCTTTATTATAATTACTTTATTAATTTTATAATTATTTAAGTTTTATAAAATATTTCTAAAAGATTAAGTTTATATATTTAAGATAATAAAAACTATTTTTAAAAGTAAATAACTAATATAACTTCTAATTATTATTAGAAAGTTTAAATCTTTTTAAAAGTTTTAAATAAGTTATTTAAAGAAGATTATTAATTTATATATAATCTTTAAAACTATTTTCTATATACTTTATAATCAAGATAATTAATATAAATTAAATATTATTTTAATTTATAAGATTAATTAACTATTTAAAAATTAATAAATTAATTAGGAAAATAAATAAACTATTTTCTTATTATTTAAATAATTATATTTTATCTTTTAATTCTAATTAATTATAATAATCTCTTTATTTAAAATTAATATTAAGTTTTTAATTTTTAATAAATACTAGAAATTCTTAGTTATATTCTCTAAATCTAAATTGAATATTCTATTATTTTATAAATTTTATAATTATAAGATTATTTTAAAAAAAGATATAAAAAGTAAATTTTATTATAATCTATTATATAAGATATTAATTAAAGAACTTAAGATTATTAAAAAATACTTTATTAAAAACTTAGTAAAAGAATTTATTAAATTAAATTAAATTCTATTTACTATTTTAATCTTTTTTATTAAAAAGTTAAATAGATTATTATACTTTTATATTAACTTTTAAATATTTAATATATTTATTTATAAAGATTATTATTTATTATTATTTATTAATAAAACTTTTATTTATATCTCTTATATAAAAATCTTTATTAAACTAGATATTAAATAAATATTTTATTATATTAAAATAGATTTAGTTTTAAAAAAGTATATTATATTTTATATATATTATAATATTTATAAATTTAAAGTTATATCTTTCAAACTAAATAATAACTTTACTATATATTAATATTATATAAATAATATTCTCTTTAACTATTTAAATATTTTTTATATTATATACTTTAATAATATTTTAATTTACTTTAAAGATATATTTAAATATAAAGTTTATATTAAATTAATCTTATAATATCTTTAAAATATTAGATTATAAATTGATTTTAAAAAATATAAATTTAATATTATTTATACTAAATATTTAAGATTTATTATTTTAATTAATAATATAAAAGTAAATTTTAAGAAAGTTATTATAATATAATAATAAGTTTATCTTTTAATAATAAAAAGTATATAATTATTTCTTAGATTTTATAATTTTTATAAATATTTTATTTATAATTTTAGTATTATAACTAAATTACTTATTAATTTAATTAAAACTAATATTTTATTTTATTTTAATAAAAGTTTTTAATTAATTTTTAATATATTTAAATATATATTAATAAGTATATTACTCTTTTAATATTATAACTATTTACTTCTTTATATATTAAAAATAGATATATTAAATAATATTATAATAAATA
>JANGZZ010000528.1:0-11705 GCA_026225955.1 Clarireedia paspali | reverse complement strand
AATCTCAGTGGATGAATACACAGTAGTCTGCAGCTCCCCCGAGACACTGACCCACTGACGGTCGTTAAAATCCGCTGCATTTTCTGTCGCGGAAAAAAGACCGTATAACCCGTCATGTTCATCTTTGCAGCACGGATCACCGCTTCTTGCAACGACAAACTGTGTCTGTTTAAAATCCTTTTCCCGGTGGACAAATCCAGTCAGTTCAATCTGTTTCCCCTCAAATTCTTTCGGGAAACGGTCCAGAACATCCAGGACGGAGGTGTAATTTTCATTTGTAAGAATGATTGTATCCATCTTCAGTAGTTCATTTTTTTGATTCTGGTAATAATCATCCGGCTTCTCTTCTGCATGATGATCACCTTCAAGCTCAGGCTTATACTTTTCATCCAGCTCTTCCATATAGCTGTCCGGGTCTTCTAAATACTCTTTCGCATTTGCGAAAGGCTCTTCTGTTTTCTGTGCAGCTTCTTGCTTTTCCGGCTCTGCATTTTCCGGCTGCATGCTCATTCCAAAAATTAAAACAATACTTCCTATTATGACAAGACCGATAGCGGCCATTAAGAAATTTTTCACTTGATTAACTCCCACTCCATTTATAAGAATTGCTCTTTTCAGTGTAACAAAAAAGAAGGGAGTTTCGTTAAGAAGAAACTCCCAATCACTTATCTTTTTGTCCGATAGAGACCAGCGAATCCTTATACTGACTGGGAGATTTTTTGCATACTTTTTTAAAGACACGGCTGAAGTAGTTCGGGTCGTTATAGACGACCTCAAAAGCAATTTCCTTTAAGCTGCGGGAGCCTTTTTCCATCAGCTTTTTTGCTTTTTCAATCCGGCATTTTGTCAAATAATCGATATAGCTGATGCCGAGCTCTTCTTTGAAAATTTTGCTCACATACTGCGGAGAAAGGCTGAATTCCTTTGCCATTGCCTCAAGCGACAAATCAGTGTGGCAGTTTTTCCTGATATGCTGCTTCATGCGGTTCGGGATATCCTCCTGAAGATTTTCAGTCACCCGCTTGTATTGGCTCATGACATCTTCCAAGATAAAATTCACTTCTGTTTTCATTTGCAAATAGGATGCTGCGCTGAATGAAAAGACTGGTTTTCTGATCACAAAGCCCATTTCATCCAAGTAGCGGATCATTAATGTCATCGTGTCATAGACTTTTTGCTCTGCTTCAGCAAGCGGGTGCTGAAATTTTTCAAAATAAGCGGTCATTGCCTGAAAATGACTGCGCACTCCTTCCCACTCACCGATCCGCAATTCCTCGAGAATCAGCTCTTCAATGTGGTGCATATCCCTGTCTTTTATTTTTTCATTGGAAATGATATCGCTGTAAAAGCTGTATCTTGCTTTAGAGCCTGCTGATATAGAGGCACGCAGCGCTTCGTAGTACGACTGTCTGATTTGCTCGAGCGCCGGGTACGCCTTGCCGATTCCAATCGCCGCAGATGCAGAAAATACACCGCTTAGATTATGCAGGATTTTTTGTACAAGTGATACGGCGTTTCTGCGGTACTGGTGAATCTCTCCTTCTGCAAACACAATAATCGGCACCTGCAGGCCGGACATCGGCCCTACCCAGCCTTTTGTGTGCAGCTGGATGGTCCGTTTCAGCTCTCCGTACATTTGCTCAAGGCGTCCGGTAAGCGTATCCTGGGAAAAGTGGATCAGGACCACATAGGAAGGCTGCTTCTGATCAACATCCAGCAGGCCCATGCACTCATGGAGATGAACGTCGTGAACATGGTCAAATAAAAGCTGTGTGACGAGGTCGGCCTCTACGATCGGTATCATTTTCTGCATGCGTTCTTCTGTTTGCTGCTTTCGTTCCGATTCGAGCCTGTCTTTTTTAATATCATCGATGACCTTCTGAATGGTAGAAAGAATGACCTCCCGCTTGCTCGGCTTCAGCAGATAATCCTTTACCCCGAGCCGCAGCGCCTGCTGGGCATAATCAAACGTATCGTAGGACGATACAATCAGGATTTTAGCGTCCGGCACGATTTTCTGGATTTCCTTGATCGCTTCAAGACCATTGATGCCGGGCATTTTTATATCCATGAGCAGAATGTCGGGCTTATGCTCTGACGCAATTTCAATCGCTCTTCTGCCGTTTTCCGCCAGTCCGACAATTTGAATGTCCCTGAATTCTGTTTCAATGATTTTCTTTAACGCGATTCTTTCAATCTCTTCGTCTTCTGTGATTAAGAGTTTCATCTCTTTCACCCCTCTGAAGGAAATTTGACGGCGATGACTGTGCCCCCGGCTGATGACTGAATGTCCATCACATCCTGTTTGTTTGTAAATAGACGCAGTCTCTGAACAACGTTTCTCAGGCCGATACCGGTTGATTTGCTTTGAATGAACCCTGTCTGCTGCTCTGACAGGACCTGGTCCTTCACGGAATCCGTCATCCCAAGGCCATGGTCCTCTACGGAAACAACAACCTCTCCGTTCTTTCTAAACACCTTTATTCCGATGTATCCGCCTTCCTCAAACGGCTCCACACCGTATTTGAACGCATTCTCAACAATCGGCTGCAGAAAAAACGGCGGAACTTCATAGTCCAGGCATGCTTCTTCAATTGTAAAATCATAGGAAATCCGTGAAGAGAACCGCGCTTTTAAAATCGTCAAGTATTCCTTCACAAGCTCAAGCTCATCCCGAAGTGACACATTTTCATCCACACTTCGGAGGTTATACCTCAGAAGGTTTGCGACTGTCGAAATTAAATCGCTGGTCTCAAGGGCATCCTCCAAATAAGCTTTTTTCGACAGGGTATTCAGCGTATTGAACAGGAAATGCGGATTGATCTGATTGTGCAGCCTCTTTAACTCACTTTCTTTTAAAAGGAGCTGATACTCTTTGATTTCTTTTTCAAGCTTGGCTTTCTCCTGAATTTCGGCAACCAGCTCTTTGATATTTTCACGCATTCTGTCAAACGTCTTGGCCAAAAACGAAATTTCATCGTTGCTTTTAACCCTGATCGGATGATCAAAGTTCCCCGCCGCCACCTCTTTTGCTCCCTGAGTTAAAAGATAGATCGAGCGGGTGATGCCTTTTGAGAACCAGTACGAAAATCCAATGGAAATGATCAGAACAATCCCTAGAATCCAGAGGCCCAGAGACCGGAGCCTGTTTGTGACTTCAATCATCGATTCATAAAATTGCTTCTGATTTGTCAGTTCTTTTTTAAAAAGCAGCAGCGTCGTTTCATCGATGAATTTGGAGATCTGCAGCGCTTCATCGTAGGCAGCCTGCGAGTTCTGGCGCTTATCGAGCTTATGCATCATCATCGTTAAATCCATTGCTTCAATCTGGCTGTCGAGCATGAAGATATAATCTGTTAAAGCAATCGCATTCGCCTGATTTTTAAGCTGATCCAGCTTTTTTTTAGAGTCATTCAGTCTTTTGCGGTGCATTTCATAGCTTGCCTGATTGGCAGGAGAAGGTGTGCTGACATACTGGCTGAGCTTTGCAAGCGCAGTCTGGCTCGTCGTCGAGACATGATTTAACAGCAGATAACGTTCAAGGATATTGTTGTATTCATAAATGGATTTCTGATTAATATAGCTGATGGCTGTCCAGAAGGCGCCCATAATCATGATAATAATGAGCGACATCGTGAGGATTTTTCTCTGAATTCTCGTCACGGCCTGCTTCCCTCCGTCATGACGCCTGTTTTGGTATAAGTCGTGACGGGCAGAGGCAGGTCCTTCTTTTCAAGCCATTTCACGATGGTTTCGACGCCTTTTTCACCCATTAAGGCATGACTGTGGCTGATTGTGCCCTCAATCTTTCCGCTCCGCAAAAGATTCATCGTTTCCTGGGTATTATCAAATGTATAGACCTTAAACCCTGAAAGGGCCGATCTCGCTTCAATTGTCCGGACGATGATGTCCCCGTCATCCACTCCCGTCCCTATCAGCACCTTCATGGACGGATACTGATTGAGGAGCTCATTGGTCTGGTCCTCAGGATGCTGCATATCTGTTTCAGCCAGTTTAATAGAAGAGGCCTTAAGACTGTCCATCAGCCCCTTCATTCTTTCGTTTTCAATAGATGTCACCATGTTCCCTTTGATTATGCCGATGCTTTCATTGACTGAAAGTGTCTTTTTCAAGTAGTTTCCAAGCTCGAGGCCGGTCTCATAGTGGTTGGACCCGATGTAGGATTTCCTGAGACTGTCAGGCAGGTCAGCCATGATTGTCACGACCGGAATTCCCTGTACCGTAGCCTTTTGAATCGTCTCTTTAAAAGATGCATCGTCAATGCCAAGCAGCAAGATGCCGTCAACCTTGGAGGAGATGGCCATATTCATCGCTTTTTGCAGCTCTTCGTTATCAGGCAGATTGGTTCCTTTAATGTCGAGGCTGACCTTAGCCTGAACGGCGGCAGATTCTACCCCTGTGATCACCTGATTCCAGTAGGCATCGCCAAGATAGGGTGAGATCAGCACCAGCCGGTACCGGTACCCCTCCGCTTCAGCCTGCGCAGAAAACGATTGACTGGATTGATAGATTTGAAAAAGCTGATAAAGAGGAAAAAGAGAAAGAAGAATAAAAGCAAATAGAACCAGTTTTATACGACGTGTCATGAAATCACCATTTTTATAGGACTTTTCATTCATTATAAGGGATTGTCCGGCATTGTAAACGCTTTTATTTTAGCGTTGCAATCAAATATGGGGCTGCTGCTTTGGCAAACAGTCCAATTTTGAACGGGTACGGTCCAAAACAGGCTGCTAACAATCCAAACTAGTCGTTTAACAAGCCAAGTTTAGAATCTAACAAGCCAAAGTCAGGCTCTTACAATCCAAACCGTCAATCTAACAATCCAAACTCACGCTATTCTAAGCCAACCCTGCAACTAAAAAAGCCGGCGGGAAAACTGGCGGTGTATACCTTCGATTTCAGCCCAAAACAAAAACCCCCGGGAATCCCGGGGGTTATATGTCAAATCTTATTCTGTGATACGTTAATACGATTCATTGCCCGGCGCAGTGCAAGCTCGGCACGCTTGAAATCGATGTCGTCTTTGTTTGTGTTCAGACGTTCTTCAGCGCGGTCCTTTGCTGCTTGTGCACGAGTTAGATCAATATCTTCTACAGTCTCGGCAGCCTGTGCCAAGATTGTGACTTTGTCAGGCCGTACTTCTAAAAAGCCGCCGCTAACAGCCACGAGTTCCGTGGATTTTCCTGTTTTCAACCGGACTGCTCCGATTTGAAGAGGAGCTACCAGCGGAATATGACCTGGCAAGATTCCAAGCTCACCGCTTTGAGCTTTTACACTTACCATTTCGACGTCTGCATCGTAAACTGGGCCATCGGGAGTAACGACATTGACTTGTACTGTCTTCATACTCTATACCCTCCTGCGTCCCAAAATTAGACTTCTACACCCATGCTCTTCGCACTTTCGATTACATCTTCAATGCGTCCTACGAGACGGAATGCATCTTCAGGAAGATGGTCGTATTTGCCTTCAAGGATTTCCTTGAAGCCTTTAACTGTTTCTTTAACAGGAACGTAAGAACCTGCTTGACCAGTAAACTGCTCAGCAACGTGGAAGTTTTGGGATAAGAAGAATTGAACTCGGCGTGCACGGTGCACGACTAATTTATCTTCATCAGAAAGCTCATCCATACCAAGGATGGCAATGATATCCTGAAGTTCTTTGTAACGCTGCAGTGTTTGCTGTACTTGACGTGCAACCGCGTAGTGCTCTTCTCCAACAATTTCAGGAGACAGTGCGCGTGATGTCGAAGCAAGCGGATCCACCGCCGGGTAGATACCCATTTCAGATAGTTTACGCTCAAGGTTCGTTGTAGCATCCAAGTGAGCGAATGTTGTTGCAGGAGCCGGATCCGTATAGTCATCGGCAGGTACATAGATCGCCTGGATCGATGTAACAGAACCAACGTTAGTAGACGTGATACGCTCCTGAAGCTGACCCATTTCAGTTGCAAGTGTAGGCTGGTAACCTACCGCAGATGGCATACGGCCAAGAAGGGCTGATACCTCTGAACCTGCTTGCGTGAAACGGAAGATGTTATCCATGAAGAAAAGAACGTCCTGTCCTTGGTCATCACGGAAGAATTCAGCCATTGTAAGACCTGTAAGTGCAACACGCATACGTGCGCCAGGCGGCTCATTCATCTGTCCGAATACCATGGCAGTCTTCTTGATAACACCAGAGTCTGTCATTTCATGGTAAAGGTCGTTTCCTTCACGAGTACGCTCACCTACGCCGGCGAATACAGAGATACCACCATGCTCCTGAGCGATGTTGTTGATAAGCTCCTGGATAAGTACTGTTTTACCTACACCCGCACCACCGAAAAGACCGATTTTTCCGCCTTTGATGTATGGAGCAAGAAGGTCAACTACTTTAATTCCAGTTTCAAGAATTTCTACCTCAGTAGAAAGCTGATCGAATTTTGGTGCCTGTCTGTGGATTGGATCACGACGAGATTCAGCAGGAATTGCTGCATCCAAATCGATATTGTCTCCAAGTACGTTGAATACACGTCCAAGTGTAACGTCTCCAACCGGTACAGAGATTGCAGCACCTGTATCCAGTACTTCACTTCCGCGAACAAGGCCGTCTGTTGATGCCATCGCAACGGTACGAACTGTGTCGTCACCTAGGTGAAGGGCAACTTCCAATGTTAATTCTGACGCAGCTTCGCCTTCAGTGCGTCCTTGGAAAGTAACTTTAAGGGCGTTATAGATTTCAGGAAGCTGACCGCTTTGGAACTTTACGTCAACAACCGGACCCATAACTTGAGTAACGCGTCCTTTATTCATCGTTTTCCCTCCTAACTTGCTGTCTGAAAGCCCTTAATGGGCATAATTTCTATTCGAGTGCCGCAGCTCCGCCGACGATCTCCGTAATTTCCTGAGTGATCGCAGCCTGACGTGCACGGTTGTATGAAAGAGTAAGACTGTTGATAAGTTCTTTTGCATTGTCCGTCGCATTTTTCATTGCCGTCATACGGGCAGCATGCTCCGAAGCTTTGCTGTCTAAAAGTGCTCCGTAGATGAGACTTTCAGCATATTGTGGTAATAACACTTCTAAAATCTCTTCCTCAGAAGGTTCGAATTCATAAGATGTTTTCTTTGCTGATGTCACATCAATGTCAGAAAGAGGAAGAAGCTTTTTCTCTGTTACGTCCTGCTGGATGACACTTACGAAATGGTTGTAGTACACATAGATTTCGTCGAATGTTCCATCATTGAACATATTTACAGTATTTGCTGCAAGATCTTTAATCTCGGCAAACGACGTGTCGTCTGCAATGCCTGTTACTTCAAGAGCGATTTGCACGCCTCGTTTCTTGAAGAATTCGCGTCCGATCTTACCCATAGCGATAACAGCATACTCATCTTTCGACGAATGGCGCTTTTGGATTGCCTGGTACACAGTACGAAGAACGTTACTGTTGAGAGCACCTGCAAGTCCGCGGTCAGACGTAATGACGAGGTAAGCCGTTTTTTTCACCGGACGGCTGACAAGCATTGGATGGGATACACCCGTGCTGCCAAGAGCGATGTTTGCAACCACCTCTTGAATCTTATCCATGTAAGGCACAAATGACTTCGCATTGTTTTCGGCACGGTTCAGCTTCGCTGCTGAAACCATCTCCATCGCCTTTGTAATCTGGCTCGTCTTCTTTGTTGAGGTGATTCTTGATTTAATGTCGCGTAATGATGCCAAAGGTTCTCACCACCTTTTTATAAAAATCAACCTGATTCATTTACGTGAAGATAAAGTATGAAGGCAAACCTTCATACTTTACCAAGTTTATTCAGAAATCGCGAATGTCTTTTTGAATGCCGTGATCGCAGCCTGGAAGTCGCTGTCTTCAGGAAGATTTCCAGTTGTGCGGATATGTTCAAGCATCGCTTTATTGTTTTGCTCGAGGAATGAGAAGTACTCTTCTTCAAAGCGTTTGATATCTTCGACTGGAATGTCATCCAGGAATCCTTTAGTCAATGCATAAAGAATCGCAACCTGCTTCTCAACTGCAAGCGGTTTGTTCAAGCCCTGTTTTAGAACTTCAACAGTACGCGCACCGCGGTTAAGTTTAGCCTGAGTCGCTTTATCAAGGTCAGAACCGAATTGAGCGAATGCTTCAAGCTCACGGTATGAAGCAAGGTCAAGACGAAGTGTACCTGATACTTTTTTCATTGCTTTGATCTGAGCAGATCCTCCAACACGTGATACGGAAAGACCGGCGTTAACCGCTGGACGCACACCTGAGAAGAAAAGGTCAGACTGAAGGAAAATCTGTCCATCAGTGATGGAGATAACGTTTGTCGGGATGTATGCTGATACATCGCCCGCCTGTGTTTCAATGAATGGAAGGGCTGTAAGTGAACCTGCACCTTTTGCATCACTGAGTTTTGCAGCACGCTCAAGAAGGCGTGAATGCAAGTAGAATACGTCACCAGGATATGCTTCACGGCCTGGAGGACGGCGAAGGAGCAAGGAAAGTTCACGGTATGCAGATGCCTGCTTAGTTAAGTCATCATACACAACAAGAACATGCTTGCCGTTGTACATGAAATGCTCACCCATTGTTACACCTGCATAAGGAGCTAAGAATAATAGCGGTGCAGGCTGTGAAGCAGATGCAGTAACAACGATTGTATAATCAAGTGCGCCGTTTTTGCGGAGCGTTTCAACTACGTTACGTACCGTTGATTCTTTTTGTCCGATTGCAACGTAGATACAGATCATATCTTCGTCTTTTTGGTTAAGGATTGTATCGATGGCTACAGATGTTTTACCAGTCTGACGGTCACCGATGATAAGCTCACGCTGTCCGCGGCCGATTGGAATAAGAGCGTCAATCGCTTTAATTCCTGTTTGAAGCGGCTCATGAACAGATTTACGATCCATAACGCCTGGAGCAGGGCTCTCAATTGGGCGTGTATGTTTTGTTTCGATTGGACCAAGGCCGTCAACAGGCTGTCCCAGAGAGTTTACAACGCGTCCGATTAGTTCCTCACCTACAGGAACCTCCATGATGCGTCCAGTGCGGCGCACTTCGTCGCCTTCACGGATGTCTGCGTATGGTCCGAGGATGATGATACCCACGTTGTTTGACTCAAGGTTTTGAGCCATACCCAATACGCCGTTTGAAAATTCAACAAGCTCTCCAGCCATGACATTGTCGAGGCCATGAGCACGGGCGATACCGTCACCAATCTGGATAACTGTACCTACATCACTAACTTTGATATCAGACTGATAGCTTTCGATTTGCTTTTTAATCAGTGCACTAATTTCTTCTGCTTTGATGCTCATGAGTTTCACCCCTATCTACGATCTTTTTGCAACTAATTGTCGCTCTATACGTTCAAGCTTACCGCTTATACTTCCATCATAAATGCGATTGCCGATACGAAGCTTGACTCCGCCGATCAGATTCTGATCAATTACGTTTCTTAAACGAAGTGAAGTTTTGCCGATTTTTTTGGCAAAAGTATCAGACAGCGCTGTTAATTCATCCTGATCAAGCAGCCTTACAGAGTAGACAATCGCATCCTCTGTGCCGCGCTCGTCATTTGCAAGTTTCACAAAATGCTCAGCAAGCTCAGGAATCACGCTGATTCGCTGACGCTCAATCAATAGAAGAACCGTACTTAAAACAGGTTGAGATAAAGAAGCGAACGCTTCACTCATCATGGATTTTTTCTTTTCTAGCAGCACTTTTGGATGTGTAAGCACGTTCAGTAATTCAGGATTCTCCGCTGTTACCTTCTGGATGACAAGCAGTTCCTCTTCAATCTGGTCAATCGTGCGGTTTTCCTTAGCGATTTGAAAAAGAGCCAATGCATAGCGAGCTGCAACTATTTCTTTACTCATCGACCTTCGCCTACCTCTTTGATATAATCGTGGATAAGCTTTTCTTGTTCTTTCTCATTCAATTCTTTTTCAATTACTTTCGTAGCAATTAAAATAGAAAGTGATGCAACTTGCTCACGGAGAGCTGTAATGGCCTGCTCTTTTTCCGTCGCAATTTCTTTAAGCGCAGATTGTTTGATGCGTTCTGCCTCTGAACGAGCTACCAGAATAATATCTTCCTTTTGCTTTTCACCAAGCTTCTTCGCACTCTCCACTAAACTTTGCGCTTCTGTTCTTGCCTGTTTTAAAAGTTCACGCTGTTCTTCAGCAAGCTTCTTTGCTTCCGCATGCTTTGCTTCAGACGCATTAATTTCGCTTGCGATGTGCTCTTCACGCTGTTTCATGATGCCCATGACTGGTCCAAGAGCATATTTTCTCAGCAATGCGAGTAAGATTAAGAAGATAACCAGCTGGAATAAAATATCTCCAGTGTTTAATGTTAAACCTGCACCTGCTCCAACAACTAAGTTTGACGTTACCATTGCCCGGTTTCACTCCCTTCAAGTGTTCCATGATGGGTTACTATGAAAAAAAGCTCGAGATTGTACGTTTTGATTCTCGGCCGAATCTTTCCTGCATGAATATAAAAACATAAAGCAATGGCGAAGAAGGGTACAACACGATCTTCGCCATTTATGTAGAGACGGGAGTCTCTTTATTAACTTCCAAGTACGATAAACGCGATAACTACTCCGATGATCGGAAGTGCCTCAACTAGTGCGATACCGATGAACATGATTGTTTGAAGCTTACCTTGAAGTTCAGGCTGACGAGCAACACCTTCTACTGTACGTGAAACGATAAGACCATTACCAATACCAGCACCAAGTGCCGCTAAGCCGATTGCAATTGCAGCTGCGATTAAATTCATTATTTAAATCCCCTCTCAAAATAGTAAAAGTTTTTTTAAAAACAGTTGTTACCTATTAATTAGTGGTCGCTGCTCACTTTGTGAGACATATAAACCATAGTTAACATGACAAAGATAAATGCTTGGATCGAACCTACAAAGATACTGAACGCCTGCCATACCATCATTGGAAGTGCGGCTGATACAGCGCCGAGCACGCCTGTTGTAGCAAGGCCCGCCAGAAGACCCAGAAGGATTTCACCAGCATAGATGTTACCGTAAAGACGAAGACCAAGCGTTAATGTGTTGGCAAACTCTTCAATGATCTTGATCGGGAAAAGAAACGCCATCGGACGGAAGAAATCCTTCCCATATTCAGATGTTCCTTTCATTTTCACACCGTAGTAGTGTGTAAGAGCCACGATCATGACTGCAAGAGTAAGTGTAATCGTCGGATCTGCTGTCGGTGATTTCCACCATAGCTCGTGGTTAACTGCAATTGAGAACGGCAGTCCCAGCATATTTGAGACAAATATGTACATTAACAGGGTAACGCCGAGCGTGAGAAATCGTCCGCCGGTATGCCAGTCCATTGAACTGTTGATGATTCCTTTGACGAAATCGACCACCCATTCAAAGAAGTTCTGCATGCCTGTCGGCTTCATCGCCATTCTGCGTGTTGACATTACCGCAATCACAAATACGATAACACTGGCAACAGTGATCATTAAAACATTGGATAAGTTAAAAGTAAGACCTAAAAACTCAACTATAGGAGCTCCGTGATGCAATAGATTCACCTCTCTTCCGGCTAAGCGCGTGAGTGTTGGAAAACATAATCTATCATAATGACGATATAAACTGTCATTAATCCAATAATGACACTAACCATATTCAGGTATTCCGGGTACTTCATGGCAAGGAGTGAGAT
>JANGZZ010000527.1:0-11729 GCA_026225955.1 Clarireedia paspali | reverse complement strand
AATAAAATAAATAAAAGTAAATAAGAATTTTTTATTTAAAATTCTATTAAAAATATTATTAATATAATTTTATTAATAGAATTCTATTAATAGATTTTTATTAAAAGAATATTATTAATATTAATATTTATTTAATATTAAATAATAAATAAAGTTATTTCTTTTTTTACTTTTTATTAATTATATAATTTTAATTTAATAATTATAATTATAAATTTTATTTTTTAAATTTAAAGTCTTTAAATATCTATATAATTTAAAATTATAATATTATTTTCTTTCTAATTTAATATTATTTTAATATTTATTATAATAATATTAAATATTTATTTAAATCTTTAATAAATTTATTCTTCTTTTTTCTTTTATTATATTTAAAATAATATTTAAATTTATAAAAAGTAATTAAACTATTTATTTTTCTATTAAAGAAAAAAGAAAAATAATATTTATATAATATTTCTATTATTCTAAAAAGAATTTTAAATATTATATATTTTTTAAAATTAATTAATATAAAAAGTATATAAAAAGTATTAAAAAAGGTTTTTATAATATTTTTAAAAATTTTATATTATAATAAGAAAATATTTAATAAAAGGAAGTTTATTTAAAAATTAAAAAGAAAATAATTATTTAATAAAAATAAAAAGTAAAAGTATTTTTAATAAAATTTCTTTAAATATTATAAATAGTTTAAATTCTTAACTAGTTTTTATATATTTTTTAAATATAAATATTTTTCTTATTTTATTAAATAATATAGCTATTCTTTAATATATTTATAATCTAATATTTCTTTAATTTTATAATTAATATAATATTATAAATACTATTTTAAAATTTAATTTCATTATTTCATTTAATTATCTATTTATAAATAGAATATTATAGATAATTTTTTTTAATTTCTAATAATATTATAAATATTTATTAAAATTTTAATATAAAAAGTTTATTATAATTTGAAATTATCTTTATTAATATTTTATATATATTAGTTATTATTCTTAAAAAGATATATATTAAATCTTTTATTATATTATTTTCTTTATATAAAATTTTATTTTATATATAAATATTATAGTTTTTAATAACTTCTTTAATTATATTTTTTATTTATAAGAAACAATAATTTATTTTAATTTTTATAAATATTTTTATAATTCTTTAATATTTATAAATTAATAATTTATATTATTCTTAAATAAATTATTTTATTAAAATTAAAAGAATATATATCTTTTTATAAAAATATATTATATTATTTCTAATTATAAAATCTTTATTTAATTATTTTAATATTTATTTTATAATAAAATTATTTTTATAATATTATTATATTTACTTTTTTAAATAGTTATTATAAAATATTATTATTATAATTAATTAAATTATATTAAATATTAATAAAATAATTTATTTAAATATAATATATAATTTATATATTTTATTTTTAAGATATTCTAATTTCTTATTAAATATATTAATTCTAATATTTTTATTTTTTTTAATATATAATATTTTGAAATTATATATAACTAATATTTTTATTTATTATATTTATTATTTATTTAGAATTTCAATTATTATAAAATATATTAAATTTTTATAATTTAAATAAATCTAAATTATATATTTAAATCTTTTAAAATAAACTTTTTATTTTTTAAAAATATTAATAATAATTAATAACTCTTTATTATATATTTTATAATTTAATTTTATTAATTATAGTTTTTATAAATAATAAATTATTAATTATAATTTCTTATTTTTATTTAATTAATTAAAAGTTATATTTAATATATAATTTAATATATTTATTTTAATATAAATTAATAATTCTAAATTAAAAATAATAAGAATTAATATATATATAAAAACTTATTTAAAAGTTTTAAATATTTTTTATATTATATTATTCTATTTATATTTAATATTCTTTTTTATTAATTTTATAAATAATATTATAATTTTCAAATAATCTTTAATAAATTATTTATAGAAGTTTATAAATTTTAAAAAAAATTATATCTTTTTAATTTTAATAAATTATATTTATTTTAAAACTTTTTTAACTTTTTCTAAATTTATTTTAAATTCTATTATATTAATAATATATTTTAGAAACTTAGTTTTAATAATATAGAATTTATATTTTAAAGGTTTTAATAAAATATTTATATTTTATAAAATCTAAAATATTTTTTATATAATCTTAATATATTCTTTAAAAGTTTTAATAAAAATTAAAATATTATTAAAGTAAATTATATAATAATTATTAAGATACTTTTTTAATAAATTATTAATTAATTTTATATATACTATTAATATATTTATAAATTTAAAAGATATTATTTAATATTTATAATAATTATATTAAATATAAAATATAATCTTTTATTTTTTTTAATTTAGATTAAATTGAATCTTATATATTAATTTAATTTTATAAAATATTTAACTTTTTTAATTTAATCTTATAGTTTATTAATTAATAATAATAAATAATAATTCTTTATTATAATATTATTAAGTTTTTAATAATTAATAATTAATTTTTCTTTTTTATTTCTTTTTTTAAATATAAAGAAAATTAAAGTTTTTATTAATAAAGTAGATTTTATAATAAATCTTTTTATTAGATTTTTATTAAAATATTTATAAAATAATTTAAACTTCTTTTTTTTAATATAATTTTATAATCTTAAAATTAATAAAATAATAAAATATTTTCTATTAATTTTTCTTTAAAAATTTTAATATATTTTATATATTTTATTAATATATCTTTTAATAAAAGATTTTAAATTAAATATTTAACTTTTAGAATATTATTTACTTTTAATATATATAGTTTTTCTTATTACTTTTTAATTTAAGATATTAATTTTATAAACCTTTATATAAATTTTATTTTATATTTATATTTATTAAATTTTAAAGTTCTTTTAATCTAATTAATATATAAATTATAATATTCTAATTATAATATTTTTAAAATTATTTAATATCTTTTTAATAAAACTAAATCTATTTATATTTATTTAAAATATTATTTTAATTATATTATAAATTTTTATATTTTATATTAAATAATTTTATTTTTTTTAACTAATTATTTATTAGTAAATATAAATTTATATAAAATTTATTTTTTAAAAACTTGTAATTTTATAAATACTATAATTTCTAATATTATAAAATTCTTTATTACTTTCAAGTTTATTATAATTTATAATATATATTTATTTATATATATTTTATAAAAGATTTATTTTAACTTTTAAATAACTTTTAATTTTCTAGTTTTTTATTTATAATTAATATTTTAAATAGTTTAATAAGTTATTTTTAATTAATATAAAATATTTTATAATAAAGTTTTATAATTAATATATTTTATTATATTTTAATTTTATTGTTTATTAATTTTATATAATATATTTAATTTTTTATTAAAAACTATATTATTAGTTATTTAATATAAATATTCTTCTTCTTTTTAATTTAATATTATTTAATTTAAAGTTTTATATCTTTAAAATCTATTTTAAAGAACTTTTAATAAATCTCATTTATTTTAAATTTAAAGTTTCTAATATAATTATAATATTTAATTATTTAATTTAAATAAATTTAAATTTTAATTCTTTATATATTATTTCTTTTTTTAATAGTTTATTTTTTATTTATTTATAATAAAGTATATATTCTATTTCTTAATTATTAATTAAATATATTTATTTAATTCTTTTTCTTTTATAATTTTTTAAAATATTAATTTATATTATCTTTATTTAATTAATATATTAAATAATAATTATTATAATATATTATTTATAATAATAATATATAATTATTATTTTAATTTTCGAATTATTTATTTATTATACTAATTTAATATTTAAATATATTTTTACTTTAATAATTACTTTTATTTATTAATATTTTAAATTATTTTTTTTTTCTAAATATTTTTAAATTTTTATTTTTAAAACTTTCTTTAATAATCTTTAATTTAATATTTTAAAAATTTATATTTAAAATTAAATTTCTTTTTATAATAATAGTTTTTTTCTTTTTAAAAAAGATTATTTTTAAAAATTATTATATTTAATTATATAAAGTTATTATAATTATTATATTTAACTATATAAAATTATTATAATTATTATAATATTTCTTTAATTAATTGGATTTATAATATATTTTATTTTTTTAATATTATTATATTTATTTATTTTATTAATATTTATATAATATATTATTTATCTAGATTAATTCTTTTATAAAAAAGTTTAAATCTTTATATTTAATAAATCTTTTTAATTTAAATTTAATATTTAATTTAAACTTTTTATAATAATAGTTTATAATTATTTTATTTCTTTATTTTATAATATTTATATAATATTTAAATTTAGTAATATATTTTATAATTAATCTAATTTATATTAATTTATAAAAATTTTTTTATAATTCTTTTTTTATTAATAATATTAAATATTTAATAGATTTTTATTTTAAATCTTTTAAAGAAGTTGAAAATAACTTTAATAAATTATATATAATCTATTAAATAATCTTTATTATTAAAAAAGTTTTATAAATATAATTGAATTTATTTAATTATTTTCTTTTTAAAATATAATATAATTTAATTATTTATTATAATTTATTAATTGAATTTATTTTAATTAAAAATAATATAAATTTCGATTTAAAGTAAAAATATTTTAAATTCTTAATAATTATTTTTATATTTATTTAATAAAGTTATTTTAAAAGTTTTTAAAATTATAATATTATATAGTTTATTTATATTAATATTACTTTTATTATTTTATTTGATTTTAAAAATAATAATAGTTTTTTAAATATTAAACTAATTATTTAATTTAAATATAATAAAGATATTAATTTAATATATAAAAATAATAATAATATTTAAAATATTATAAATATTTATTTTTTAAATTATATAAAAATAATTAAAATCTTGATTATTAAATAATAATAAAGTTATAAAGTAATATTATAAAGTTTATTATTAAATAATAATTATAATAAGAACTAATTATAATTATAATATCAAATATAAATAATAACTTGTATTTAATTAATTAAATTAAATATAAAGTTCTATTTATTATAAAAAAATTATTTATTTATATAAATCTTTATATTTTATTATCTTATTAATTTTATTACTTTCTATTTAAATAAAATAAATAAAAGTAAATAAAAATTTCTTATTTAAAATTCTATTAAAAATATTATTAATATAATTTTATTAATAAAATTCTATTAATAAATTTCTATTAAAAGAATATTACTAATATTAATATTTACTTAATATTAAATAATAAATAAAATTATTCTTTTTTTTACTTTTTATTAATTATATAATTTTAATTTAATAATTATAATTATAAGTTTTATTTTTTAAATTTAAAGTTTTTAAATATTTATATAACTTAGAGTTATAATATAATAATTATTATATTAAGTTTAATATAATTAATTTTATTAATAACTTTATAAATATATTTTTAAATAATCTTATTAAATAATTTTATAATAATAATATAATTAAAACTTTTTATATTAAATAGTAAAATTAATTTAATTTAACTAATTATAAAGAAAAATATTATATTTTTTATAAAATTTATATTTAAAATACTTTTTATAATAATAAGTAAAATAATTATTATAATTATAAATACTTTAATAAATTTAAATAATATTAGATTTATAAAATAAAGAAGTATTAATTTATTTTATAAAAATTTCTATTTTTCATTTAAACTTTATTAATTAAATTTAAAAAAAGAATATTAAAAAGATAATATTTTAAATTTTTATTATAATAAGTTTATTAACTTTATTTTAAAAATTTAAGAAAGTTAAAATATATCTTTAATATTAAATAAAAGCTTTTAAAATTAATTTTATTAATAAACTTTTAAATAATAAAATTAAAAAGAAAAAATTTAATAATCAAAAGAATAAAATTAAAAATAAAAATAATAAAGTTAATAATAATAATATTTTTATTATATTTAGTTCTATTATTATTTATTTACAAAGTTTTTAATATATTAAATATTTAAATATATCTTTTACTTTTTAAAGTTCTTTTTATAATATATTAATTTATATTTTTTATTTTAAAATAATAAATACTTTTTAATTATTTTATTTAATATAAATTATTATTTTTAATAGTTTTTATAAATAAAATTCTATTTTATATTCTTATTATAAATTTATAAATTTATTAAATATAATTTAATATTTTCTTTAAAAATATTTTTTTTTTATTTTTTATATTTAAAATACTTTTATTTTTATAAATATTTTAATAACTTTATTTAATTAAAACTTTTTTAATAAATAAGTTTTATTTATTTTTTAAAGATTTTATTATAATATTAATTACTTCGAATTTATATAAAATATAAACTAAATTAATTATAAAATTAATAATAAATAAATTCTTTATAAAGAAAATAAAGATATTAATAATAATTAAATTAAAATAATAATTAGATTTTAAAAAGATAATTTAAAATCAATTTCTTTAATTTTTATAAATTCAATTTAAAAATTTAGTTTTTTTTTAATAATTAAGTTTATTTAAATTTAAAATCCTTTTATTATTATAAAATATATATAAAATATTCTAAATTACTTTATATATAATTTATAATATTATAATATTATATTTTTATATTAGAATTCTTATTAATATTCTTATTTATATTATTTTAAATTATTTATTTATTAGATTATATTTTTCTAAATATTATATTTATTAAAGTATATTTTATAAAATTATTTATTTATTAAAGTTTATTTTTAATATAATTAATATTTTTTAATCTTTATATTTTAAACTTTTAAAAATAAATTAAAAGAATTAAAATAAAATAAATTTTTAAATAAGAACTTTAATAGTTTTTTAAAAGATTAATTAATTTAATTTAACTTTCTTATAAATATTAAATATAAATTTATTAATAAATATTTATTTTAAAACTATAAATTAAATAAAAATATTAATAAATAAAAGATTAATTAAAGATTATTAATTATTAAATTAAATTTCTTGATTTTATCTTTTATATTTTATAAGTTTAAATAAATATAAAAATATTTAAATTATTAATATATAAAGTTCTTAATAAAATTATTAATTAATATATCTTTAATAAAAAGATAAGTAATATTAAATAATTTCTTTATATATTTCTATTTTAATTATATATTTTAAATATTAATATATTATAATTTAGTTAAAATTTATTTATTTTTATTTATTATTAATTTTATTATTTAAATATTATTATAATAAATAATAATAAATTTAGAAATAATTAAATTAAATTCTTTTAATAATTTTTTTATAATTATAGTTTTTTTAATAATTCACTTTATATTAAATAGTTTAATTTTAATTATAAATATTATTATTATATCTTATTTTAATATTTTCTAGATAATTAGTTTATTATATAATAATATTATATATTTTTAAAAAGATTACTTTATTTTATTATTATTAATAAAAGATATATTTAAAATAATAAATAATTATAATAAATAATCTATATTATATTTTATAATAAGATATTTTATTCTTTATAAATAATTAATATAATAATTTATTATCTTTAAATAATTTTTTAATAAATTAATTAGAAAGTAAAAAAACTATAAAGTTATAAAAATAATATTTATATATAATATAATTATAATATATAAAATCAATTTTACTTTCTTTTAATATTTCTTAATCTTTGATTTTATTATAATTCTTTTATTTTTCTTAAACTTTATAATTAAAAGTAAAATATTTATAAAATTATTTTTTCTAAAATTGAATTTTTAATTAATCTTTTTAATATAGATATTATAAATTAATTATAATTTCTTTTAAATATAATTTCTAATTATTTATATTTTTAAAAACTATTTAATATTATTTATTTTATATAGTTTATATATAAAATAAATATTATTTATAATTCTTTTAATTTCTTTTTTATAACTTTTATTATAAATAATCTAAATATTATTTATAAAAAATAATATTAATACTTTATAATCTTTATTAATTAATATATAAAGTTTATTTAAATATAACTTTATTTCTAATTTAATTAAAGTTTTAATAAAGTTTTTAAATTATATTATTAAAAAATTTTAAAAGTTATAAAAAGTATAATTAATAATTATAATTATATCTTTAACTTTATATTTATTTAAAAGATAATATATAATTAATTCTTTATTTAGATTATATAATATATTTATAAAAATATTAATTATATTATATTACTTTATTTTAAAATTAAAATTAATAATTATAATTATAATTATTTAAAAAAATAGAATATAAATATTATAATATATATTAATTTAATTATATTTTTAATTTAGAAATTACTTTTTATTATAAAATATAATTTATATTTAATAATAAATTTATTTTAATTAGTTTTATAAATAAATATTTATTTAAAAAAAATTAAATTTATTATAATTAAATTTCTTAAAATTTTTTTTTATATATTACAAAATTTAAAATTATTAATCTCTTTATTATAATTAGTTTTAAATATTAATTCTAATAAATAACTTTTAAAATCTTAATAATATTTAAATATTTTAAATATTTAAATTTTATAAATTTTAAATAATTATAATAATTTTATTATAAATTTCTTAAATTTATTTATAATTATTATTATTATTATATTATAAAATATTATAAAGTTTCTTTACTTTTTATCTCTATTTATATTTAGCTAATTAAACTAGAATATATTATAAAAATTATTAAGTTTTTTAATATTTTATTTAAATAATTAAAAGATAATTATATTAATAAAAATATTAATAATCTTATTATTATATTAAAAATAATATCTTTTTTTTATTTTAATATAATAGTTAAATTAAATAATTAAAAAGTAAATAAATTTTAATTAATTTTATAAATTTTATTTACTTTTTTATTAAAATTTTAATTATAAATTTTTAATTTTTTAAATAATAATTTAGTTATTAATATATTTAATAATTAATTATTATTTGATTTTTTAAAATAAAATTTAATTCGATTTTTTTATATAATTAATTATTATTATATAATATATATAAAGTTATATAATTTATTTTTAATTTAAAAGTGTAATAATTTAAACTAAATTATTATAATATTATATAAATTGATTATATATAAATTAAATCTAGAAACTAAACTATATATATATATTAATATATATATAATTTAATTATTTATTCTATATAATAACTTCTTATATATAAACTTTTAGATTCTTATAATCTTCTTAGTTCTTTAATTATTAATTTTAAAGTTATTTAATATTTTAAATTAATAGTTTTATTATATTATTAATAATTTAATAATCTCTTTAATTATATTAATAATTATCTAAATAATATTATTATAAATTCCTCTTTACTTTTAAATCTTTTTAATAATTTTTTAAATAGTAAAAATAAATTTATTTTAATTTATTAATAAATAGTAATTCTCTTTTATTATACTTTTTTATTTATAAATATTATAATAATATAAAGAATATTACTTTTATCTTTTAATAAAGATTAATTAAATCTTTTTATTATAATTAAATTTATAAATTCATTATCTTATAATATTATAAAAAGTATTATAATCTTCAACTTTTAAATTAATATTTAGAATACTTTTAAAATTAATTAATTATTATTTTTATTAATAATAATAAAAAATAAATCTTTTTTAAATTCAAATTATTAAATTAACTCTTCTTTTATTTAACTAACTTTTATTATTTAATATTATTTAATATCTTCTATTTTTATATTTCAATTTAATTAAAATATCGATATTAATAATTAAAGTTAATAATATTAAAATAAAAGTAAAGAGAAAGTAATATAAAGAATCTAGTTTTTTATTAAAAAAGTTCTTTTAATAACAATTTTAATTAATTTAATAACTAAGTTAATAATTTAAATAATTGAAATATAAACTCGATTTATATTATAAATAAAAGTATAAAATATAAAGTATAATATATTAATAAACTAGTTTATATAATAACTATTATTACTTTTAACTATTAAATATAATTTACTTTTTTTTTAATTAAATTAAAATTATAATAATATAATTTAGAAATATATATTTTATAATAATATAAATTATTATTTATAGTTTTTAAAGTCTTTATAACCTTTATATAATTTATAATATTATAATTTAAATATTTTAATTATCTTAACTTATATATTAATTAAAGTTTCTAATTTAATTATAAAGTTTTCAAATAATAAAGAATTTTTAACTTGAATTTAGAAAAAGTTTCTTACTAATTAATTAAAATAATATAAATATAGTTTTATTAATAATAATATTAAATATCAATATATATTTAACTAAATAAAAAGTTTAATTTATAAATTTAATAAAAAATTATACTTTTAAAAAAGTATAATATTTATATAAATAATTAATAAAATTACTTTCTTTTTAACTAATCTAATTAAAAAATAGTATATTTAAAATATATATTAATTACTAATTTAAATAAATAATATCTTTTTTAAACTTTTTTATTAAAAGTTTAAAATACTAACTAGTATTATTAATATTAATAATAAGAAATAAAAATATAATAATTTTAATTTTAAACTTAATAATAATTATAAAGAATATTTTATTATAAGTTTATATAAAAATAAAAGTTATTATAAAGATATTATAATTTTTTATTACTTTGATTTTATTAATATAATTTATAAAGTAATTAAATAAATATAAATAACTTTAATTAAAGTAGTTATTATAATTATAAATTATTATAACTAAATTATAATATATATTTAAAGTTATAATATAATTTAAACTTAATTAATTATAATTAATTAATTTATAATAATCTAAATTATTCTTCTAATAATTATATTTTAATATTTCTCTCTTTTATATTAATAAATTATATTATTAGTTTAATTAAATAGTTATATTAAAAGTTCTCTCTCTTTTATTAATAATATTTAAATTTAAACTTTATATTATATTATAAATAAAGTTAAATATAAAAGTTATAAAAATATAATAAAAGATATTTAAAAAGAGAATAATATATTAATTATAATTTAAATTAAAATTATAATTTATATTAAATAGTTAAAAATAAATTAAATAAAAGATATTATTTAAAAAAGAATTTCTTTTTAAATAAATTAAAAGATATAAGATATTTAGATCTAATTAAACTAAAAGAAGATAATTATATAATCTTATTTTATAAGTTAATAAAAAATAATATTTTTTATTAAATTAAAACTTTTATTAATTTTAAAGTTAATAAATTTATATTTATTAATATTTCTTTTTTTAAATAACTTTATTATAATCTTAAATTTATAATTAAATATTTGAAAATATTTTTATAAGTTAAAGAATATAATAATTAAAATAGTTTTTTAATAATTTATTATACTTTTTTCAATTTTATAATTAATAATTATATTTAATTATTTACTTCCTTTCTAATTATTTATTTAAGAATTTATATAGTTATTTTAAAATATAAATAATTAGTTAAAAACTATATATTAATTAATTATATATATTAATAATTTATATATATAATTATAAAATTAAAGTATATTTATTTAAATCTAAAATAATA
>JANGZZ010000526.1:0-11751 GCA_026225955.1 Clarireedia paspali | reverse complement strand
TTATTATTATATAATAATTAAGATCTTAATTACTTTTATATAATTTAGAAGATAAGTATTTATAATATAATAATTAAATTAAAATAATAATTAGATTTTAAAAATATAATTTAAAATAAATTTCTTTATTTTTTATAAACTTAGTTTAAAAATTAGTTTTAAAAATTGAGTTTATTTTAAATTTAAAATTCTTTTATTTATATAAAAAATATTTTAAATTACTTTATATATAATTTATAATATTATAATATTATATTTTTATATTAGAATTCTTATTAATATTCTCTTTTATATTATCTTAAATTATTTATTTATTAAACTATATTTTTTTATATATTATATTTATTAGAATATATTTTATAAAATTATCTATTTATTAAATTTTATTTTTAATATAATTAGTATTTTTTAATTATTATATTTTAAAGTTTTTAAAAATAAATTAAAAAAATTAAAATAAAGTAAATTTTCAAATAAAAACTTTAATAGTTTTTTAAGAAATTAATTAATTTAATCTAGTTTTCTTATAAATATTAAATATAAATTTATTAGTAAATATTTATTTTAAAATTATAAATTAAATAAAAATATTAATAAATAAAAGATTAATTAAAGATTATTAATTATTAAATTAAGTTTCTTAATCTTATCTTTTATATTTTATAGATTTAAATAAATATAAAAATATTTAAATTATTAATATATAAGATTTTTAATAAAATTATTAATTAATATATTTTTAATAAGAAAATAGATAATATTAAATAATTTCTTTATATATTCTTATTTTAATTATATATTTTAAATATCGATATATTATAATTTAATTAAAATTTATTTATTTTTATTTATTATTAATTTTATTATTTAGATATTATTATAATAAATAATAATAAATTTAAAAATAATTAAATTAAATTCTTTTAATAATCTTTTTATAATTATAGTTTTTTTAATAATTTACTTTATATTAAATAATTTAATTTTAATTATAAATATTATTATTATATTTTATTTTAATACTTTCTAAATAATTAATTTATTATATAATAATATTATATACTTTTAAAAAAATTACTTTATTTTATTATTATTAATAAAAGATATATTTAAAATAATAAATAGTTATAATAAATAATTTATATTATATTCTATAATAAAATATTTTATTTCTTATAAATAATTAATATAATCATCTATTATTTTTAAATAATCTTTTAATAAATTAATTAGAAAATAAAAAAATTATAAAATTATAAAGATAATATTTATATATAATATAATTATAATATATAAAATCAATTTTATTTTCTTTTAATATTTCTTAATCTTCGATTTTATTATAACTTTTTTATTTTTTTTAAACTTTATAATTAGAAATAGAATATTTATAAAATTACTTTTTATAAAATTAAATTTCTAATTAATCTTCTTAATATAAATATTATAAACTAATTATAGTTTTTTTTAAATATAATTTCTAATTATTTATATCTTTAAAAACTATTTAATATTATTTATTTTATATAATTTATATATAAAGTAAATATTATTTATAATTCTTTTAATTTCTTTTTTATAATTTTTATTATAAATAATTTAGATATTATTTATAAAAAATAATATTAATATTTTATAATCTTTATTAATAAATATAAAAAGTTTATTTAAATATAACTTTATTTTTAATTTAGTTAGAATTTTAATAAAGTTTTTAAATTATATTATTAAAGAATCTTGAAGATTATAAAAAATATAATTAATAATTATAATTATATCTTTAATTTTATATTTATTTAGAAAATAATATATAATTAGTTCTTTATTTAGATTATATAATATATTTATAAAGATATTAATTATATTATATTATTTTATTTTAAAATTAAATTTAATAATTATAATTATAATTATTTAAAAAGAATAAAATATAAATATTATAATATATATTAACTTAATTATATTTTTAGTTTAAAGATTATTTTTTATTCTAAAATATAATCTATATTTAATTATAAATTTATTCTAATTAGTTTTATAAATAAATACTTATTTAAAAAAAATTAAATTTATTATAATTAAACTTTTTAAAATTTCTTTTTATATATTATAAGATTTAAAATTATTAATTTCTTTATTATAATTAATTTTAAATACTAGTTTTAATAAATAACTTTTAAAATTTTAATAATATTTAAATACTTTAAATATTTAGATTTTATAAATTTTAAATAATTATAATAATTTTATTATAAATTTCTTAAATTTATTTATAATTATTATTATTATTATATTATAAAGTATTATAAAGTTTCTTTACTTTTTATCTTTATTTATATTTAACTAATTAAATTAAAATATATTATAAAAATTATTAAACTTTTCAATATTTTATTTAAATAATTAAAAGATAATTATATTAATAAAGATATTAATAATTTTATTATTATATTAAGAATAATATCTTTTCTTTTTTCTTAATATATTAATTAAATTAAATAATTAAAAGGTAAATAAATCTTAATTAATTTTATTAATTCTAATTATTTTTCTTATTAGAATTTTAATTAGAAATCTTAATTTTTTAAATAATAATTTAATTATTAATATATTTAATAATTAATTATTATTTGATTTTTTAAAATAAAATTTAATTTAATTTCTTTTATATAACTAGTTATTATTATATAATATATATATAAAGTTATATAATTTATTTTTAATTTAAAAAGATATATATTTAAATACTTTTTTATTTAAATTATTTTTATATTCTTTATAAAATATATTAATTATATTAATATATTCGAAGTTTATTTTATTTTTAAATTTAATAATTTTCTTAATTATTAATAAGTTTAAAGAAATAGTAATATTTAATTTTAAATTTTTTATTCTAATTCTTTCTAAACTTTATTTATTATTAATAAAGTTTATTATTTTTATATTCTAAATTTAGTTTAAAATAATCGAAATTCTATTTTTTTTAATCTTTAAATTAATTATTAAAACTTTATATATTTAAATTACTTTTATTATTATTTAAATATAAATTATTATCTTTAAAATAAATATTATTAAAAAATATCTATTTATTATTATTAGATTTCTTTATTTTTAAAATTTATTTATAATAGTTTTATTTATTAATATTTTTTAAAATAATCTCTTTAATAAATAAAATAAAATTAATAATATTATTACTTTTTAATATTAATTTATTTAGATTTTTAATAATATTTATATTAAAAGTTTAAATAAAGTTATTTAATAATTCTTTTAAAACTAATTTTTATTTCTTAATAACTTTAAAATAAATAATATTTTTATTAAATTAAATATTTTAAATAATAATAATTCGATTAAGTTTCAAAATTTATATTTTATAAATTAATATACTAAATATATAATCTATTAAATATTTAAGATATATTTTTAAATTCACTTTATATTACTTTTTATTTATTTATATTTATAATAGATATATTATAAAAAGATTTATATCGACTTTAGAATATTAAATTATAAAATAAAGTTATATATAAGAAAAAAGTATTTATATAATCTAAGTAACTTTAGTATAATAATATTATTAATCTAGTTTAGTATAATTAAATATTTAATTGATTTTACTATATATATTTAACTATATTATTTGGCTTTTATATAACTTATATATATATAACTTATATATAATTATTATATTATCTCTTTCTTTAAAAAAGCTTGCTTTTAAATATCTAAAAAAAATAATTTAAAGTTTTAAAAATAAAAGAAAGAAAGTAAAGTAAAGAAGATTTTTTAATCTAACTTATTTTTAACTTATTCTTTAGTTTTAATTATATTTAAATTTATAAAGTCAAATAATATTAATAAGTAATTAGTAGAAAGATTAATAGATTAATTATAAATAAAATAAAGTAATTACTATTATTATTAAGATTAAACTAAAAGTATAGATATAAATATAAATAAATATAAATTTACAAAGTATTATATAAAGTATATAAACTCTTTAAAGTTATTAAATTTATATAATTAATTATTAAATTACTAGATAATTATTAAATTCAAATTAAATTAGAAAGTATTAATCTTCTTATTATTATTTTAACTCTTTCTATCTACTTTATATAAAGTATATTAAAATCTAATAATATAACTATTTAAAGAATCAATATTTTAATAAATTATATAAAGATAAATAAATATTTTCTTAATATAATATAAATTCTTATATACTAGAAATAAAGTATTAAAGATATCTTTATAATTAAAAGAAGATTTATTAATAAAAAAAAGAACTTATATTTAGATATTTGATTTAAAGTTTAAGAAGATATAATAAAATTTAATAGTTTTATTTTCTATAATATTATTATCAACTTATAACTTAGCTTTAATAATTAATAACTATATATTAAAATAAGAATTATTAAACTTATCTAAATCTTATAATTTAAATTATATTATTAAATAAAAGTAAAGAGAATAAAGAAAAGTATTTTTAATATAAATAACTTCAAATTAATTTATAAAGTCTTTAATTTAAATATTAAATTATTAATATAATATTATAAACTTAATTATTATTTTATTAATAATTAACTATTTTATTATCTTTGAAAAAGTAAAAAGTAATAATAAATAAATAAAGTAATTATAAATATAATTATTTTAAATAAATAAAAAGAAGGTTATTTAAAGATAAAAAGTTTTTATTATATATAAAAGAGTAAATTAAATAAAATATTTAACTTAAATAATAAAAAGTAGTTTAATAAATAATAATATTTCAAGTAATTAATAAAAAGATTAATAGAAAAATCTTTAAATTAAAAACTAAGATTTATTAAATTAAAAAAAAGAGAAAAAGTATATTTATTTATTTTAATTCAAAGATATTATCTAAATTAAAAAACTAAGAAATAATTATTATTAATTACAAAGTATTATATATAAAGTAACTTTAATAAATTTCGAATATTAATATTTAAATATTAACTTACTTTAAATAAAATTTAAAAGTTATATCTAATTTTTATTATACTTTAATTTACTAACTAATTTTAATATAGTTATTTATAAGATCTTTATAAAGTCTAAAGAAATTATATAAAAGAACTTTTAATTAAATCTTTTTATAATTATCTTTCTAATAACAATATATTAATTTGAACTTTGAATTTATAATTATTATTAAATATTTAATAACCTTTATTATTTATAAAGAATTATAATATAATTAAAAGAGTTAATTACTTCTTTAATAAAAAACTTATATATAAATTATCTTCTTAATTGAATATTTTATATTATTCTTAATAATAAGATAATATTATATACTAAAGTAAAAAGAGTTTAATATAATATAATAAATATATTATAAAAGGATTTATATCGACTTTAGAATATTAAACTATAGAATAAAATTATATATAAGAAAAAAGTATTTATATAATCTAAATAACTCTAATATAATAATATTATTAATCTAGTTTAGTATAATTAGATATTTAATTGATTTTATTATATATACTTAATTATATTATTTAACTTCTATATAATTTATATATATATAACTTATATATAATTATTATAATATTTCTTATTTTTTATTAAAAGAGTAAATATAATAATTAAAATAATAAATATTATTTTAATTAAAATATAAATTAATAATAATTAATATTATTAATATTAGATTATATTAATAAAAGTATTATTTAAATTAATTATTAAAAACTTTATTTAAAGTTTTAAACTTTTATTATTATAAAGAATTAATATTATATAAATAAATTACTATTTATATAATTTTAGATTATAAGTTTATAAAAAACTTTATTTAAATTTATATTTTTATAGTTTTAATAATAATCTTTTAATCTATATACTTTATTATATTATTTGATTTATAAATATAAATTAATAATAGTTTTATTTTAATTTTCTTTATTTTAATCTATTATTTAAACTTAGTATAATTATTAATTCTAATTATTAATATATTATTATCTTATTTAATAATATATATTAATAAATAATATTATTATTTTATTTATATTTTAAAATTTATAATAATATAAAATACTTTATAATAAGTTTTATTAACTAATAAAATTCTAAAGATCTTATTATTATATAATTCTTTAATTAATAATAATTAGAAATATCTATTAAATAATATTAAGAAGTTAAATAAATTTTATATAACTTTATAAAAAGATTATAATAATTATTAATTCTTTAAATAATAATTAATTATTTATTTTATATATACTTTTATATAATATTTATAATCGATTTTTAAAATTCTCTTAATTTTTATATCTTTTATTTTATTTACTAAATATTTTAAAGTCTTTTATTCTAAATATCTAATATAATTATATTATATTTATATTATATTTACTTTATTAGATAATAGATTATAAGATTATTTAAATAGTTTATTAATCTTATAATAAATAATTAAATATATTATTATAATTTAATTTATAAGAATATTATTTAATATATTTAAATAAGAAATAATTTTTTTAAATTAAAAGAAAACTAAATTAAACTTTTATATAAAAGATATAATAATTATAATTTTCTTTAATATATTATATTTTAAAATATAATTAAATTTATAAAATTATAAGTTTATTTTTATTAATTAAGATTTTAAAATAATATTAATATAAAAACTAGAAATAAGAATTATATTAATTAAAATTAAATTTTTAATTTTAAATCCTTTTAATCTAATAAAGATATTTTTAATAATATAAATATTATATTTAATAATTAGAAGTAATAAAGTTTTATATTTAATAAAATTATTATTATTAGATTTAATAAACTTCTTATTATTTAATAAAGAAATATTATTAATTAAATATATAATATTATAATTATTAAAAAGAGTTAAATTAACTAAATAATATTTATTAATAATAATTAAAGTAAAGTATATATTAAGATTATTAATTTATATAAAAGAAAAGTAAATAATTATTATTATTATTTTTCTAAAAAATAAAGATAATAAATTATTTATTATTAATATATTAATTAATAAAATCTCTTTATTCTTTATAACTTTTTTAATATTATTTTATTTAAAGTTTTTAAATCTCTTTTTAATTTTCTTAATATTATTAATATTAAAGTTTTCTTTAATTAATTTTCTTTATAATATATTTTTAAATATATTATAATTCTTTAATTTTTAAAAATATTTATTATTTAAATTTAAAAACTACTTTTTAAAATAATAAAGATAAAGTTTATTTTAATTAATTAAATCAACTTTATTAAAAGAAATTATAATAATTATTAATTTTATTATATTATTATTAATAGTTATTATATATATATCTTTTTCTTTTAGATTATATACTTTGTTTATTAATTAAACTTTAAAGAGATTAATTATTTTATTAAAAGTTATAATTAGTTTTCTTTATTTTTATCTTTAATTAATATATTTAAACTTTTTATTTATTTAGATTAATTTGAATTTAATTTTAACTACTTTTAAAAAGATAATTATAATAAATATATTAAAAGTTTTATTTAGATTATAAGTTTATATTTTATTAAAAACTCGAATCTACTTTTAATATTAATTTAATAATAATCTTTAATTATAATAAACTTAGTTAAATATTTTATTATATTCTATTTAAATATTAAAAATAACTAATAATTTATTTAATATAAAGTATTTTTTAAATAAATAAATATAGTTTTAAAAACTAATTTTATTATATTTAATATTATAAAGATTTTAGTTAATTAAGAAATTTTTATTAATTATAGATTTAATCTATTTAAAAACTATTAAGAAAACTTTATAATATTAATTAAATTTAAACTTTTAAAAATAATAATTTTAATTTAAAAATAAATATTCTTTTCTAATATCTATAATAATTAAATAAATTAATAAAAAAGAAAGTAATAATTAAGAATTAATAATAAAAAGATTAATATTAATTAATTTAATTATTAATTAGTAATTATTATTAATTTTAATTATTATTATATTATTAATAATTAATTAGATTATTAATATATTAAATAAATATTAATAAGATTAAATTAATTAATTATATTTAATTATTTATTAAATATAAACTTTATTTTTTATAGATTTAAAAGAGATTACTATTAATAATATTATAATAAATTAATTAATATTAAGTTTAAAATCTAATTCTAATTTAATTAATATATTAATTAATTTATTATAAATTTTAAAATTAATTAAATATTAGATATATTAGATTTAAATTTAACTTCTTAATTTTATAAACTATATTAATTATTATTAATAATTATATAATTTAATATTATTAATCTTCTTTAAATAAAATATTATAATTAAAAAGAGAAATTAAAGTAAAAGTGATTTTATAAAAGATAATTAAAAAAAGTAATTATTTATAATAGTTAATAAATAGAAAAATTTATAAAAAAATTTATATTAAACTAGATTTATAATTATTAAAGTTATTAATTTTAATATTAATAACTATATTTAATTAAATATAAAATATCTATTTATTTAATAACTTTCTAAAAAGTTTGATTTTCTAATAAATAAATATTTTAAAATTTTTTATAAAGATTAATTACTTTTTTAAATTTAAATTATCTAAGATAATAAAAATATATTTTATATTCTTTATTAATAAATTAAAGAAAGTTTTAAATAATCTATTTTCTAATTAAAAAAAAAACTTCTTATTATTTATTAATGTTATTAATAAGAAAGAATAAAAAGTAGAGAAAATTCTTATTTATTATAAATAATATTAATCTTTAGAATATTATATATAATAATTTAATTATAATATTAACTTAATATAATATAAAATATCTAACTTTAAAATAACTTTATATTTATTTAATATATTCTATTTAGAAAATCTCTTTTTATTTAATTTTTTAATATTTCTTTTAAAATAATTATAATTATATTAAATAAAAGAAGATAATTATAAGTATTTTAAAAGTAATTATCTAATAATTCTAATATAAAAATAATAATTTTTTAGATAACTAGATATATAATTATAAATAGATATATAATAGTTTCAATTTATTTATTATATTTATTTGATTTTATTATATTTAATTAATATTCTTATACTTATTAATTATTCTTATTAGTTATAATTAATAGATATAAAATATTTAAAAATAAACTTTTTTAAAAAGGAAAGTAATATAATAATTTATATATATTAAACTTATTATATTAATAATCTTTATATATATTATATTAACTTTATTATTAAATTCTAAAGTTATTATCTTTAATAATAAAATAAATTTTTAAATATATTTAATATATATATATCTTAAATATATAACTTATATAATTATTATATATATATAAGTTTTTAAAACTTTTTAATCTTTTTCACTTTTAAATTATTAATTTTAAAAATAATATAATCTTATTTTTTATTAAATTCTTATAATATATTATTATAAATATTATTAAAACTATATTTATTTTTATTAAAACTATAATAATTTATTATAATATATTTTTATATATATATATAAAGATTAATAAAAAGTAAAATAATTTTAATATTTTATTATAAAAAACTAAACTTTTATAATAAATATAATAATTATAGATATATATATATATTAAAGTAATTAATTTATATTAATAATATAATTTAATTAATAAAAAAGTAATTTTCTTAATACTAAAATATATAATTAATATAAAATTATATACTTTGTAAATAAATAATATATAAAGATTTTAAATATTAAAAATAATAAGATAATTATTATATATAAGAAGATTATCTTTAAAAGTTAAATAAAGATTATTATAAATAATTTAAACTTTTAAACTTTATAAACTTTTTAAATTATAATTAATTTTAAAAAGATAATTAATAAAAAAAATTAAAAATAATAAGAAATTAAAAGTATTAAATATAATAATATTAGTTAATAATTTATTAAAGATCTTTAAATTAATTTAATTATTATATAGAAGTTATTATAATTTATTTTATTTCTTTTATTTATTTTATAATAATAATTTATTAACTTTATAAATTAATATATTTATAAAAAAATTATCTTTTTTTAAATAATATATAATTAAAAAGTTATAATTTATAAAAAATTTAATCTATTAAATTTATTATATATTTAAAGATTTAATAATTATAAAGTATTTTAATACTTTATAATTTATATAAATATAAATTTAATATAAAGTTGATATAAGTTTAATTTATTAATTATTAAATAATTTAATAATTATAAGTATTTCTTTATTATATATTTTATAATTTAATTTAATTAATTATATTATTTTTAAAAAGAATATTATAAAAAGTTAATTATTATTATATTTTTATAAAAGTATATTTATTATAATATTATTTAATATATTTATTTTTAATATATAAAAAAGTAAATAATTATAATATTAAAGAAGTAATATATTTATTAATATATATTTAAATATATTAAAAATTAATTAATAATCTTTATTAAAATAGAATAAAATATTAACTTTAATTAAATTAATAAATAATTTAATTATAATATTAAAATTATAAATAAAATATCTATAAAAATTATAAAATTTAAAGAATAATTATATACTTTTTATTATTAAAAAGTAGATTTATTATTATATTATAAGAATCTTTTTAAAATCTATTTTTATATTATTAATTAAGATAATAAATTTTAAATATTTAATATAAATAATATTAAATTTATATTTTTTAAAATCAATTTATAATCTAATATCTTAAAGATATTATAAAACTAGTTTAATATAAGTTTTATATTTAAATATATTTTTAAAGTAAATTAAAATATTATTAAAATATATTATATAAAAAATATTTAAATAATTAAAGAGAATATTATTTATATAATATTAATATATAATAAAGTTATTAATTAATTCGAAAAGTATAACTTTATATTTATAAATACTATAATATATATAAAATATAATATACTTTTTGAAAACTAAGTTTATTTTAATATAATAAAATATTTATCTAATATTTAATTTAATAAAGATTTTTATATAAAAAATATAAATAAAAGTTTTATTAATAAATAATAATAAATAATAATCTTTATAAATAAATATATTAAATATCTAGAAATTAATATAAAAGTATAATAATTTATTTAACTTTTTAATAAAAAAGATTAAAATAATAAATAAAGTTTAGTTTAATTTAATAAATCTTTTTATTAAATTTTTAATAAAGTATTTCTTAATAATTTTAAATTCTTTAACTAATATCTTATATAATAAATTATAATAAAATTTACTTTTTATATCTTTTTTTAAAATAATCTTATAATTATAAAGTTAATAAAATAATAAAATATTTAATTTAAATTTAAAGAATATAATTAAGAATTTTTAATATTTATTAAAAATTAAAAGTTTAATATTAATTTTAAATAAAAAGATTATAACAATTATTTAGAATTAAAAAATAAAATATAATTATTTAAATAATAAGAAAGTAATTTATTTATTTTTCTAATTAGTTTATTAATTTTTAAATAGTCAATTAATCTTATAAATTAAAATAATATTTAATTTATATTAATTATCTTAATTATAAAATATATAAAAAAAATTCTAGAAATTATATATAAATTAATAATCTTTTTTAAATAACTTATTTAAAGTTTCTAAAAAGGTTTAAATTTTTTAATAATAATTAGAAGTTATAT
>JANGZZ010000525.1:0-11773 GCA_026225955.1 Clarireedia paspali | reverse complement strand
GTTAATTTAATTTCTAATAAACTTTTATTAAGATTTATTTATAATATCTAAATATTCTAATTATTTATAAATTAAAAGTAACTTTTTTTATTATTTTATATACTTTATATAATTTTAAATTACTAATATAAAATTAAAAGTAATTAATATATTTTAAAGCTAAATATAAATAAAACTTCTTATAAATATTATAAATATTATAAATATATTAAGAGATTAGATAAAGTTCTAAATATAAATTATATTTAACTTGTTTTTAATAGAATTAAATTATATATTTAAATCTTTAATAATAAATATATTAAATTGATTTTATTATATTTAATAGTTTTTTAATTTTAATTAAGATTCTTATAATATAAACTTAGTTTCTTATATATTTCTTAACTTCTTTAATAGTTTTAAAAGAGATTATTATTAATTTAATTTTTTTAATAATTTAGTTAACTTTAAAAAAAAATTAATAAAAAGTTTTAATTAGTTTAAAGTTTAAAAAGTTATTAAAGATTTTAATCTTTTTTAATATTAATTTTATATTTTTTAAAATATTAAAGTTAATAATAAAAATCTTATAAAATACTATTTTAAATTATAATTTATTTTTTTAAATACTTTTAAAATTAGAAAAGTTTTTTTAAATATTAATCTTTTTAATTAAAAAGTTGATTATATAAAGAGAGATTATAATTAATATTAAATTCTTCTTATTAGATATATTAATAATAATTAAAATAATTAACTTTTAAATTCTTTTAATTTCAAAAGCCTTATTAATAATATTATAAATAGTAAAAGTTAAGAAAGTATTATAATATAATATAGTATTATATATTAAAATAAACTAATTTAAAAACTTAGTTTTTAATTTAACTACTTTAAATTTAATTTAAACTATAATTTAGTTATTTAATTTTAAGTTATTTAATATAATAATATTAATAAAAAAAGTTTAAACTAGATTTTGAATAATTTTAATAATTTTTAATAACAAAATTATTAAAAATATTAAAGTTACTAAAAAGGTTATTAGAAAAGTTACTAAAAGTTATTTCGATTTCAAAGTTTTAATCTAATTTTCTACTTTCTAGATTATATATTCAAGATTATTAAATTAAGAAATTAATTAGTTAATAACTTTTTTAATTTTTCTTAATATAATATAGTTTTTAAATACTTTAATAAAGTTTAGTATTTTACTTTATTATTTTTAAAAAGAAATTAAAAAGTTAATTTTAATTAAAAAGTTTAAAACTTTGAAAATAAATAAATAAATAAATTCTAAGTTAATTAATTAGTTATTAATAATTTTCAAGTTTTTATTAATCTATTTTATTAAAAATAAATTAATATATTTTAGAAAATAAAGTAAAATACTATTAAAATTAATTATAATATTTATAATAAATCTAGTAAGAAAGTTTAAATTTATAATATTAAAGAAACTAAATAAATTAATATTAAAATTAAATTGAAAAGTTATAAGTAAAGTTAGTAATATAATAATATTTATAATATTATTAATAATATTAATAATTAGAAGAGATAATTTAATAACTATTAAGATATTAGAAATAATTATAAAGAAAGTTATTAAAATAATATTTTAATTATTATTATTATTTAAAGTTAAAAAAACTTTTATATTAATAAATATTAATATAATATTTTAATAAATATATTAATATTTTAAAAACTCTTTTTAATTTAATAATTAACTTTAAATTACTCTTTTAATTAATATTTTTATTATTTTAATAGTTTTTCAATATTTTTATAATTTTTAAAGTTTTTTAATAAAAATTTCGAAAATATAAAGTAAAATCTATAAAAATCGATAGTGACAATAATATCTTAATAATAAATAATTATATAATTAAATAGTCTAATTAGTTTAATTTATAGAAAAGTTATTTATTATATTCGACTTTAATCTAATGATTTTTAATAAGAAATTATATTTTTTAATAAAAAATCGTTTTTACTTTTAATATTATATTTAATAATTTCTTAGTTTTAATTAAAATTCTAATAATATAAATTTAATTCTTTATATATTTTTTAACTTCTTTAATAGTTTTAAAAAAGATTACTATTAAATTAACTCTTTTAATAACTTAATTAATTTTAAAAAAAAGTTAATAAAAAGTTTTAATTAATTTAAAATTTAAAGAGTTATTAAAAGTTTTAATTTCTTTTAATATTAGTTTTATACTTTTTAAAGTATTAAAGTTAATAATAAAGATTTTATATAATATTACTTTAAATTATAATTTATTTTTTTAAATACTTTTAAAATTAAAAAGATTTTTCTAAATATTAATTTTTTAATTAAAAAGTTAATTATATAAAAAAGAGTTATAATTAAAATTAAATTCTTTTTATTAGATATATTAATAATAATTGAAATAATTAACCTTTTAACTCTTTTAACTTTAAAAACTTTATTAATAATATTATAAATAATAAAAATTAAAAAAGTATTATAATATAATATAATATTATATATTAAAATAAATTAATTTAAAAACTTAATTTTAAATTTAACTATTTTAAACTTAATCTAAATAGTAGTTTAATTACTTAACTTTAAATTACTTAATATAATAATATTAATAAAGAAAGTTTAAATTAGATTTTAAATAATTTGAATAATTTTTAATATTAAAGTTATTAAAAATATTAAAGTTATTAAAAAAGTTATTAAAAAAGTTATTAAGAAAGTTATTAATTATTTTTATAATTTCAAAGTTTTAATTTAGTTTTCTATCTTTTAAATTATATATTCAAAGTTATTAAATTAAGAAATTAATTAATTAATAACTTTTTTAATTTTTCTTAATATAATATAATCTCTAAATACTTTAATAAAGTCTAGTATTTTATCTTATTATTTTTAAAAAGAAATTAGAAAGTTAATTTTAATTAAAAGGTTTAAAGTTTTAAAAATAAATAATTAAATAAATTTCAAATTAACTAATTAATTAATAATAATTTTTAAATTTTTATTAATTTATTCTATTAAGAATAGATTAATATATTTTAAAAGATAGAATAAAATACTATTAAAACTAGTTATAATACTTATAATAGATTTAGTAAAAAGATTTAAATTTATAATATTAAAGAGACTAAATAAATTAATATTAAAGTTAAATCGAAAAGTTATAAATAAAGTTAATAATAAAGTAATATCTATAATATTATTAATAATATTGATAATTAAAGAAGATAATTTAATAACTATTAAAATATTAAAAATAATTAAAAAGAAAATAATAAAAGTAATATTCTAATTATTATTATTATTTAAAGTAAAGAGTATTTCTATATTAATAAATATTAATATAGTATTTTAATAAATATATTAATATTTTAAAAGTCTTTTTAGATTTAAAAAATACTTTTTATATTACTAATATTACTAATATTATTAAATATTAGTTAAATTAATAATTTAAGTTTAATTTAATAAAATTAATAAACTTAGTAATTAGAATTATTAAAATCAATAATAATAATAATATAAAAATAATATAAAAGTATAAATAGATTAGTTCGATTTATAGAAATATATTATATTAAATATTAATCTCTTTTTATTAATATTTTTATTATTTTAATAATTTTTTAATATTTTTATAGTTTTTAAAGTTTTTAAATAAAAATTTCGAAAATATAAAATAAAAATCTATAAAATCATTAATAATAATAATATTTTAATAATAGATAATTATATAATTAAATAGTTTAACTAATTTAATCTATAAAAAAGTTATTTATTATATTCAATTTTAATCTAATGATTTTTAATAAGAAATTATATTTTTTTAATAAAAAATCGTTTTAATTAAAAAAGTTATAATATATTATCTTTAATAGAATTTAAAATTATTTAATATTTAAAAAGAGATTTAATTAATTAATTAAATTAAGAATAATAATTTAGAATTATTTAATAACTTTAAAATTAAAACTTTCTTTTATAAAATTAATTTTTTAATTTTAAATCTTACTTTTATTATTTTAAAGATAATAAAATATATTAATAATTAGTAAATATTAAATAATTTAAATTTAAATTATTTATTATTCTTTTTTATAATTAAAAATCTAAATTTAAATTAAAGTTATTTAAATTCTTTTTAATTTTTTAATATTAAGAAAACTAATTAAAATTTATTTAAAATTAGTTTAATTAATTTAGTTAATAAAAGTTTAATTTTTAATTAAAAACTTTTTAAATTAATTAAAATTAAAATAATTTTAGAAATATTAAAAATTAAGTTTTTAAAAGTTATTAACTTTAAACTAATATAATTAATTAAGTTAATATTAAATATTATAATTTTAAAATTAAATTAAAATTATAAATTAAATTTTAATAGACTTTTAAATTTAAAACTCTTTGAAAATCAATATTAAAAGTTTAAAGAAATTAAAATTAAAAAGTTTATTTTTTAATTTAAAATTAGTATTTCTTAGTTATTAAATATATTAAATAAAGTTATTAGAATATTTTTTTTAAAACTAAAAATTTAAAATTAATTTTCAAAGTATTTAATTATATTAAAAGTTATTAAAATTAGATATTATCTTTAATTTCTAATTAATTAATTTTCAAAAAAAAAGTAAATATTTTAAAATCTATTTTATTTTTATAACTCTTTATATTAATTAACTTTTTTTAAAATATTTATAAAGTTGATTCTTAATTAAAACTAATAATTAATAAATTTAAGAAAATATATTTAATTAAAATTAAAAGAAAAATCTCAAGTATTAATAGAATTAATTAGGAAATTATTAATAAAGTTTATTTAATTATTTTTAATTTATTTTATAAAGTTTATAATTTTCTTTTTAATTTTAGTTATTATTTTACTTACTAATAATAAATAATTAATATAATATTTAAAAAACTAAAAAAGTTTAATTATTTAATTTTAAAAGTTTATAAAGTTATTTTATTATTAAACTATTTAAAGAAGATTAATAAAAGGATATTAGTTAAAAGATTAAATTATTTAATTAAAATTACTAATTTATTATATAACTTTTAAATTAGAAGTTAATTTAAAAAGTTTATAATTAATATTAAATTATTATTAATAATTAAAATCGAATAAAATTATATAATTAATTTTAAAATATTAATTTTATTTCTTAATATAAAAGAGGCTTTCGATTATATATCTAAAAATTAATTATTAATAATTTTAAAAAAGTTTAAATTATCTTTTAATTTAATTAATTAAATTAATTACTTTTTAAAAACTTAATAACTTTAATTAGTTTTTAATAATTAAATTGAACTCTTTTAATTTATTAATATTAATATCTTGTAGAATAATTTAATTAATTTAATTTTGTTTTTAATTTATATTTAAAATCTTTTTTTAATAATTAGTTATTTAATTTAGTTTTATATAAATAATATTATATTAATAGTTAGTTTAACTAGTTTTAAAAAGAATTATTAAATTTTAAAAAAAGAGATTAATAAATTATATTTTTTTAAAATAATAAATAATATTAATTTTGATTTTAAAAAAATTAAATTAATTTATTTCTTTATAAATAAGTTAATAAACTATTTAATTAAATTATTAAATTAATAAATTATATATTTCTTTAAATTAATAAAGTAATTAAAAATTTAATTTAATAATACTTTTAAATTTAAAAGTTATATTAGAATTCAAATTAATTAAATTAAAATAATATTATTTTAAGTTAATTAATTAATTAATATTTAAATTAATCTTTTTTTATTTATTTATTTTAATAATTTATATAAGTTTAAAATTATAATAAGTTAATTAATAATTATACTATTAATAATTAGATATATATAAGTCTAAATATATATAATATTATATATAATAAAAAGATATTAAAAGTCTAGCTCTAATTTTAAAAAAATAATAATTAAAATAATCTTAAAATACTTTAAATATTAATAAAAAGAATTAAATTTAAATTAATCTAAATATTAAATATTAGTAATATTAGTATTAATATTTAATATTAAACTAATATTAAGTTTAATAATAATAATTTATAAGTTTTTCCAATTTAATCAAAGTTAGTTAATTAAATTAGATAATATCTTTATATATAAATACTAGTTTTTTAAATAAATTCTAAATTAACTTTAATTCTAAATTTTATATTAAATAGTAAAAATAAATTAAAGTGATATATATTAAGTTTATTTTTTAACTTTCAATATATATTAGTAAGTAGTTAATAATTAAATAAAAAGTATTTTAATATCTCTTTTTTATTATATTTATATTTATTATTATTAATTAAATTTAATTAATATATATAAACTTTAATATAATTATAATCTAATTTTAATTAATAGAATATATTAATAATAATTTATTTAATATTAGAAAGAATCAAAATTTTATTTTAAAAAACTAATTTATAAATTAAAATATAATTAATTTTAGAATTTTTAATTAGTTTTAATTTAATTGTTTTTTTCAAAACTAGTTTCTATTTCTAGATTTTAATATTTTTAATATAAGTATCTAAATAAATAAAGTTAATTTTATAAATATTTAGTTTTAAATTAATAGTTTTTTTCATTAATTTATTAATTAATTTATTCTTTTCAACTTTATAATATTTAAAAATCTAAGTTAATTTAATACTAATATCTTTATTAACTATTTAGTTATTAATATTAAATACTTTTATTAATTATTTTTAATAAAAATTATTATTTAGTAATTTTAAATATTATAACTTTATTTAATTATTATTATAAACTATATATTATTAGTTTAACTAAATTAATTAATTAATTAATTTAATTATTTAAATAACCTTTTTTAACTCTTTATTATAAACTAATTAATTTAAATTAATATTTTATTTATAAACTTAAATTAACTTTTAATTTAAATTTAAAAGAGTTAATCTAATTTCTATTTTTATTTTATTTTATAGTTAAAATCTATTAATTAAATATTAATATTAAAATTAACTTTTTATAATTCTTAACTTTATTTTTTTTTAAAAAGTATTTAATTTAAATTAAAAATAAATTAGTAATTTAAAATAAGAATTTAAAGAATTATAATTTTTCTAAATTATTTAAATTAATTAATAAATATATTAATTATTTAATTTAATTAATTTATATTAACTTATTAATTAATTTTAATATTAACTTTAATCTTTATTTCTAATTAACTTTTAAAAAGTAAATAAAGTTAAAACTAAGTTTTAACTTTTAATAACTTTTTTAATAACTTTTTTAATAACTTTATAATTTTTAGTAACTTTTTAAATATTCTTTTTAAAGTAACTTATAAATTAAATAGTTTTTCGAAAGTTTAAATAACTAAAAAGTATATTAGTAATTAATATTAATAAAATAAATATTAAGAGATATTAATATAATTTTAATATTTATAACTAAATTTAAATTAATTTTAAAAACTTTTAAGATTTTATAAAGAGTTAAGTTTTAAAATAATTAAAATTAAATTTTAAAATTAATTTACTTTTTATATTAAATTAAGAACTTATAATTTAAAATATTAATAATATAAATAATATATAATTAATATATAATAAAGAAAAATAAACTAGTTTAAATATTAATTAATTAACTAACTTGAAATAATATTATTTTAATTTAATTAACTTGAATTTTAATATAACTTTTAAATTTAAAGATATTATTAAATTAAATTCCTAATTACTTTATTAATTTAAAAAAGTATATAATTTATTAATTTAATAATTTAACTAAGTAGTTTACTAAGTTATTAAAAAAGAAATAAATTAGTTTAGTTTTCTTAAAGTTAAAATTAATATTATTTATTATTTTAAAAGAATATAATTTATTAACTTCTTTTTTTAAAGTTTAATAATTCTTTTTAAAGTTAATTAAACTAATTATTAATATAATATTATTTATATAAAACTAGACTAAATAATTAATTATTAGAAAAAGATCTTAAATATAAATTAAAAATAAAATTAAATTAATTAAACTATTTTAAAAGATATTAATATTAATAAATTAAAAGAGTTTAATTTGATTATTAAAAACTAACTAGAATTATTAAACTTTTAAAAAGTAATTAACTTAGTTAATTAAATTAAATAATAATTTAAACTTTTTTAAAATTATTAATAACTAGTTTTTAAATATATAATTAAAAGTCTTTTTAATATTAAAGAATAAAACTAATATTTTAAAATTAATTATATAATCTTATTCGATTTTAATTATTAATAATAATTTAATATTAATTATAAACTTTTTAAATCAACTTTTAATTTAAAAACTATATAGAAAACTAATAGTTTTAATTAAATAATTTAATCTTTTAACTAATATCTTTTTATTAATCTTTTTAAAATAATTTAATAATAAGATAACTTTATAAACTTTTAAAATTAAATAATTAAACTTTTTTAACTTTTTAAATATTATATTAATTATTTATTACTAATAAATAAAATAGTAATTAAAATTAAAAAATAAATTATAAACTTTATAAAATAAATTAGAAATAATTAAATAAGTTTTATTAATAATTTTCTAATTAATTTTATTAAACTCTAATATTTTCCTTTTAATTTTTATTAAATAAATTCTTTCAAGTTTATTAATTACTAGTTTTAATTAAAAGTTAATTTTATAAATATTCTAAGAAAAACTAATTAATATTAATAATTAAAAGAATAAAATAAACTTTAAAATATTTACTTTTTCTTTAAAAATTAATTAATTAGAAATCAAAAGTAGTATTTAACTTTAATAACTTTTAATATAATTAAAAGCTTTGAAAATTACTTTTAAGTTTTTTATTTTTAAAAAGATATTCTAATAACTTTATTTAATATATTTAATAACTAAGAAATATTAATTTCTAATTAAAAAGTAATTATCTTAATTTCTTTAAACTTTTAATATTACTTTTTAAAAGATTTTAAATTTAAAAGTTTATTAGAATTTAACTTATAACTTTAACTTGATTTTTAGAATTATAATATTTAATATTAGTTTAATTAATTATATTAATTTAAAGTTAATAACTTTTAAAAACTTAATTATTAATATTTTAAAAGTTAATCTAATTCTAATTAATTTAAAAGATTCTTAATTAAAAATTAAACTCTTATTAATTAAATTAATTAAATTAGTTTTAAATAAATTTTAATTAATTTTCTTAGTATTAAAAAACTAAAAAAGATTTAAATAACTTTAATTTAAATTTAGATTTTTAATTATAAAAAAGATTAGAAAATAATTTAAATTTAGATTATTTAGTATTTACTAATTATTAATATACTTTATTACTTTTAAAATAATAAAAGTAAAATCTAAAATTAAAAAGTTAATTTTATAAAAAAAGGTTTTAATTTTTAAATTATTAAATAACTTTAAATTATTATCTTTAATCTAATTAATTAATTAAATCTTTTTTTAAATATTAAATAAGTTTAAATCTTATTAAAAGTAATATATATTAAAATTATTTAAAATAAATAAATTAATTAAAATAATTTTTAAAAAAAACTTCTTTTAATTATTTTCTTTAAATTATTTTTAATTTAGTTAATCTTATTATAAATATTAACTATTTCAAATATATTAATTTTTAAATTTAATTATATTACTAATAAGTCTAAATCCAAGTTATTAAATATTAATATAATATTAATAATAAGAACTTTTAAAATATATATTAAAGTTTAAAGTTTAAAATTCTAATATAATATTAAAAGTTAATTAAAGTTAATATAAATTATAAATTAACTATTTAACTAATTTTAGTTTTTAACTATAATCTAAAGTTTCTAAATTATTAATAAATCGATTTTTAATTTAATAGTTAATTTAAAAACTAATTTAATTTTTAATAAACTTTTATTAAAATTTATTTATAATATCTAAATATCTTAATTATTTATAAATTAAAAATAATCCTTTTTATTACTTTATATACTTTATATAATTTCAAGTTATTAATATAAAATTAAAAGTAATTAATATATTTTAAAACTAAATATAAATATAATTTTCTATAAATATTATAAATATTATAAATATTATAAATATATTAAAAAGTTAAATAAAGTTCTGAATATAAATTATATTTAGCTTATTAATAATAAAATTAAATTATATATTTAAAACTCTAATAATAAATATATTAAATTAACTTTATTATATTTAATAGTTTTTTAGTTTTAATTAAAATTCTAATAATATAAATTTAATTCTTAATATATTTTTTAACTTTCTTAATAGTTTTAAAAGAGATTATTATTAAATTAGTTTTTTAATAACTTAATTAACTTTAGAAAAAAATTAATAAAGAGTTCTAATTAGTTTAAAATTCAAGAAATTATTAAAGATTTTAATCTCTTTTAATATTAATTCTATATTTTCTAAAATATTAAAATTAATAATAAGGATTTTATATAATATTATTTTAAACTATAATTTATTCTTTTAAATATTTTTAAAATTAAAAAGATTTTTTTAAATATTAACTTTTTTAATTAAAAAGTTAATTATATAAAAAAAGATTATAATTAATATTAGATTCTTTTTATTAGATATATTAATAATAATTAAAATAATTAACTTTTTAACTTTTTTAATTTTAAAAACTTTATTAATAATATTATAAATTATAAAAGCTAAGAAAGTATTATAATATAATATAATATTATATATTAAAATAAATTAGTTTAAAAACTTAGTTTTAAACTTAATTACTTTAAATTTAATTTAAATAGTAATTTAGTTATTTGACTTTAAATTATTTAATATAATAATATTAATAAAGAAAGTTTAAATTAGATTTTAAATAATTTTAATAAATTTTAATATTAAAGTTATTAAAAATATTAAAGTTATTAAAAAAGTTATTAGAAGAGTTATTAGAAAGATTATTAAAAGTTATTTTTATAATTTTAAGATTTTAATTTAATTTTCTATTTTCTAGATTATATATTCAAAGTTATTAAATTGAGAAACTAATTAATTAATAACTTTTTTAATCTTTCTTAATATAATATAGTTTCTAAACACTTTAATAAAGTTTAATATTTTATTTTATTATTTTTAAAAAGAAATAAAAGTATTAGTTTTAATTAAAAGATTTAAAACTTTATAAATAAATATTTAAATTAATTCTAAATTAATTAATTAATTAATAATAATTTTTAAGTTTTTATTAATTTGTTTTATTAAGAATAAATTAGTTTATTTTAAAAAGTAAAAAGAAATACTATTAAAACTAATTATAATATTTATAATAAATTTAATAAAAAGATTTAAATTTATAATATTAAAAAAGTTAGATAAATTAATATTAAAAGTAAATCGAAGAGTTATAAATAGTATTAATAATATAATAATATTTATAATATTATTAATAATATTAATAACTAAAAAAGATAATTTAATAATTATTAAAATATTAAAAATAGTTAAAAAGAAAGTAGTAAAAATAATATCTTAATTATTATTATTATTTAAAATAGAAAATATTTCTATATTAATAAATATTAATATAGTATTTTAATAAATATATTAATATTTTAAAAGCTTTTTTAAGTTTAAAAAGTACTTTTTAATTTAATAAAATTAATAAACTTAGTAATTAGAATTATTAAAATTAATAATAATAATAATATAAAGATAATATAAAAATATAAATAAATTAGTTTAAATTATAAAAATATATTATATTAAATACTAATCTCTTTTTATTAATATTTTTAT
>JANGZZ010000524.1:0-11803 GCA_026225955.1 Clarireedia paspali | reverse complement strand
AATTAAAAATATATATATTATATATATAATATTCTTTAATAAATTATAATATTAAACTTTTAATTTAATTAATAATATATTAGTATTTAAAGTTATTATTTATAAAACTATTAATATATTAGTATATTTAACTTTTAATTATTTTCTTTTATATATAAATAAAAGTTTCTTAATTATTAAAAAGTTTAGATTTTAAAAAGAGAATTTTAATTAATATATAAGTTATTAAAGTTAAAGTTAGAATTTAATAAATAACTTATAATTATTATTATAAAACTAGAGTTTAAAATATATTATAAATTATTATTATATTATATTTAATTATAAGTTATAATAATAATTATTATTTTATTTTATTTATAAATATTATAAACTAAACTTAGATTTATTATATTTACTTTAATAATATATTAATTATTAGATTAAAAGAGATTAAAAAAGTTACTATTAATAAATTAATAATAAAGAAAGTTTTTTAAATATCTTTATCTTTTTAATATTATTCTTTTTATAAGTAAATATTAATATTTTAAATAAAATAAATAGATTCTAATTAATATAAATAAATAAATATAAAAGATTCACTTTTGTTATATTTTAAAAATAATTTATCTTCTATTTAAAATAATATTCAATTAAATTTAATAGGTTTTTAAATATTAAATTAAGTTTCAAGAAAAAAAACTAGGAAATCTTTTTATTATATAAAGATTTAATTGAAAGTATTAAAGAATAAAATATATAAATACTTTTAAAAAAATATTTAAAATATAAATATAGTTAAATTAAGTCTTTTAAGATTTAAGTAGATTTATAAATAAAGAGAGTAAATATTATATATTAATAAAGTTGAAATAAGTTTATTTTTACTATTTAAAGAATCTTAATAATAATTTAAAAGTAAAAAGAGATTATATTATTAATATTATTTAAAAGGCTATTAATATAATTAAAGGGGGTAAATTAAATTATAAATAATATAATAAAACTACTAATAAAAATACTAAATAACTTTAGAATTTATAATTATAAAACTAAAAAGAACTTGAAATCAAGAGAGCTTAAATATAATAAAGGGTTATATATAACTAGTATATACACACTAAGTCATATGACCCAACACGTGATTATTATCGTGACGCATTCGTCAAAATCGTTACAATAGTATAATATTATATATTGTAAAATCTATAAAGTAGTATTATAATTATAAAGGATTATGAAATCATCGAAACAACTTCTGAATTTTTATCCCCTTGACTACTATACGCGACTTCCCTAATTTATTTTTGGTGAGTTCACAAGTAGTTCGCAGCGAGGGGATATATAACGAATTGTGATATTGTACAGAGAAGGCCAAAGAAATCTGACAAGGGGGTAGTATCGAGTGGCGGGATACACAGTGCCGCAATGTCGCAGCTAGATTGTAAGAGCTAATAAGATGTTCGGAAATTGATAATTTTGCCTAAATACCCTTGTGAAGTTTGACCCCACACATTAACTGCCTTTCTTTATTTGCTCCTTTCTTCGTTTGCTCCTCTTCTCTTCTCCTCCTTTCCCTTCTTCCTCGTATACTCGAGTCGTTCGTATCTACTACCTTCTTAGTTCACACAATCGTTATTGTCTCATAAATCATAATTGATTTGCGGCTGGCGGGAATTAGACTCAAGGCTATGTCGGGCGACACATCTTCACAGGCTGTTGTGGATTGGGTGCAGAATCACCTTGATTGTTGCTTGGAGACTCATTCTCGTTGCAGGATCCTTGAGGATCATGTCCTTCCCACCCGGCTTGTGAGTGTCAGGCCATTCAATGATTCTCCGGATATCGTTCTGGTCGACATCTCGAAAGTGCCGCCCTCGTCAAAGTACATTGCCTTGAGTCATTGCTGGGGCAAGTACGAAATGCAGTGCTTAACAACCGCGTCAAACTATGATCAGCAACTGCGTCGTATCAGTTGGGAAAGCCTGACTCGCACCTTTCAAGACGCAGTGGATTTCACAAGGCGGTTGGGCATTGAATATATCTGGATCGATTCGATTTGTATTATACAGGGTGATAAAGTAGATTGGCTAAGAGAAGCAGGGAACATGTTGTCTGTCTATAAGAATGCACACGTCACGATTGTCAACGTCCACGCAGAAGATGGATCCAAGGGTCTTTATTGGAAAAATATTGGGAACGAGCCCCGCGGACGGAACTATCCAGGCGCGCGGAGATTTCCAACATTTCATGATTGGTTGACCCCAAACCTTCCAGCAGAGGCGCCTTTATTCTTCCGTGCTTGGTGCTACCAGGAGCGTCTCATCTCCCCACGTGTCGTATATTTCACGCGACAAGAGGTTTTATGGGAATGCTTTACGAATGTAGCATGTGAATGTTCGAGGACCATAACAAGCTTCGATGTCGACAACCCTAAAACCAGCTACATTGCCGCTTTCCTAGATGACGAGCATGATGAGCTCAGGGCTGATGTTATGGCGCGTACTAAGCAGACAGCATTCAATTTAGGAGCACTACCTGGCACCCCAACGCGCGATCTTGATCAGCAAAAAGCGCGACACCACTATAGAATCAAGGAGTGGCACAACATTATCGAGCAGTATTCCGAGCTCCAAATCACCAAAATCCTTGATCGGTTGCCCGCTGTGGGTGCCGTGGCCAAGAATTTTCAACAAGTTCGGAAAGGAGAAAGATATCTTGCAGGCCTCTGGTCTGGATCACTTATAGACGATCTCCTGTGGTTCCCCACAGAAGAAGTCAGACATAGATTTAAAACCTGGGTAGCGCCAAGCTGGTCATGGGCATCAATCTCAGGGTGTATTCAGTACCACGAGCCTTTGCCAGATTATGTGGCTAAAGTAATCTCGGCCGAGTGCCAGTATAAGGAAAATGACTCATTTGTCATTGCTCTCAGTGGCCGTCTAACGTTAGAGTCCTCGGTTGTAACATTTACATTGCGCAAGCTCGAAGCAACCAAAAAGACTCCAGAGAAGTGGTTCTTATTACACGAGGCCACCCAGAGAAAAATTTTTACGTTTGGAACATATAAATCCGACTATATTGGCTTTTTTCTTGATGACGAATCTGTACTTGAGGACAGCAAGCCGATATTCGCTATAGTGCTTGGCAAGGGAACGGACGGAGAGACGTACTATTTATTGCTTATTGAGTCTGATATAAGTAATAATCTCACGAAGCCGTGCTTCGTTAGGGCTGGTCTAATGTCTCAAAGCTCAAATAAAGATGAATTAGAAATCGTTTTAAATCAAAACAAAGAAGTTAAAACTTTTACTATTATTTGATTTTATTATTATAATTATAATATTTTTTATTAACTTTATTACTTTATAATAATTAATTGTTTTTATTTTAAAAGATTATTAATAATTAATTTATATAAAGAAATAAAATAATAAATAATTTTTATTTTTTTATTTATATAAATTTTTTTAATTTTTCAATAAAAAGATAATTATTAAAATTAAAATATTTTTTATTTATTATATAAATAAAACTAAATTTAATAATAATAATATTATATTAATTATTATTATAATTAAAAGTATTTTTAGATTATTAAATTTATTAATATATTTTTAAATAGATATTTAATTTTAATTTTAAATAAAAATATTATTAAATTATTATATTAATTACTATTTTTCAATTTTATATTATTTTATTATTTAATTATTTTAATTTGAATTATCAGTAATATAATTTTAATATTATATTATAATTAATAAATCTTTAAAATTCCAAATCTCAAAGATCAGTTTATTTAAATATCTTTAAAGTTTTTATATTTTCGCTTTTCTTTGTATTTGATCACTATTAATTTAAAATATATAACTAGTAAAATATAGTACGAGATATAATATAATAAGTAACCACAAAGAAACTAGTATATTTGAGGAGAACACATTCTATATTTATTATTATCTCAAATATATATCTCAACCCAAAATTATATATTTCCATACTAAAGTCGATAACTCTATCCATAAACTTTCCTCGATGGTGGTGCATCCAATTCGATATGCAACACCCTCTTTCCATTCTACTGCAAGGGCGGATAGCATCGATCCATACACAGCTACAACCACAAACTCCCTCTCCACTATCTCATCCGTGTCATTGCCCTGGAGTCGCTCGATATCATCATTTACAGGGTCCTCCGATCTTCCATCATTGATACGTCCTGTATGAGCCCAGGTGTCCATCCACACCACGGCACCCGTACCCAATATCGTGTGTCGCATTCGAGTATATCCGCCAGAGTTATGCTGTCGTCGGAGAATAGAGAGGATAGCAGTACTAGTCCAAAAATGCAAATGCCCAGGATTGATCGGCCGCGTATACTGCCCGTCGTGAATAGTCTGTGACCGGCCTTTCCAGGCGCGTGGACTTGTAGATCTGTTTTCTCTATAAAAACCCATTAGGAAATGTGCATAATACTTGGCAGAATTGACAGACCTCTGTTTGATTTCCTTGAGTTGTCCCTCGGTATTAGAAGCAAAAAATATTATTTCTGGATAACTTTCCTCTGGTTTCACGTGTGAGCTCCAGTCTATCCAAGACTTTCTCGATGTACCGTGCCAGGCAGCCCAACTCCAGCTTGGGAACGGAACAGAAGGATTCGATGGATTTAATCCATGTGGATCACACAATGCATAGTTTCTGGCTCCTCCGCCACGCAAGCACCAGGTTAAACTTGCACCAAAGCATGAGACTGGCAGTCCCCAATGATAGGAATCATCCGCTATCGCACCCAAGGCCTGGCAAATACCCGAGAATGCGTTCAGAATGTCGGAATCAAAGGTCAATTGGCGATGCCTGTACTGATTAACGAGTTTCCGATATAGTGTGAGTGTGTCTCTGGACTCTGCTATTGAATGAAACCCCTCATCTTCTGGACCTAAACTCAGCGGATCTCGCTGGAAACTGATTTTAAAAACTTCTTCTAGAGCAACCTCTTCAAGCCACGTAGCGTTCCAACAACTCCAGTAGATTTGCTGATCCGTGAAAATTAGTAACTTCTTTGAAAGAACTTTCTCCTGCATAGTCCAAGCTCTGGTGGCCCAGGCTGACGTTTTGATGCCACCATAGTAGTCATCTCCATCCACGACTGTAAGTAAAACTTGATTGCCCACTCGCACGATCTTCTGATCTACATTGCGAGTATAAGCGCGAACTCCAGGGAGTCCAACATTAGCATAGCTCCCAGAAGCGGCCACTACCGTAAATGCCGCCAACGAATAAATAAGTCCCATCTGAGATAGTTGAACTTTTTGCGAAACTGGATCATCCTGAATAATACATAATGCATCCACCCACAGATATCTCTCTCCCATCTCTCTAATAAGCTCAATTGCATCAGCGATTGTTGCCGGCACATTTAAAGTTGAAAGAGCTCCATATTGCCGAAGTGCTGTTGAGTTCTTCGTCGAGTGCTTTAGCACCGTTACGTTTCCCCAGCAGTAGCTTAGAGTAACATATCGGCACTGCGTTGGAGCGTCAACAATGCACATATTTTGTACATCAATCATAAGCAAAGACTTCAGTCCCTGTGTAAATTTCGCTGGGAAAATTGGTTCTCCGCAACTCTCGCCATGTAATGTACTACATAGTTTTACCCATTTCGAGAAAACCTTCGGGTTTGCTTTTGGAGTAATAAATCGACCGCTAAACCTGCGATCCATATCTCTAGATAGACATCTTTGAACCTGCGGATATTCATCAGCAGTAGATGGGACTGCGGAACAGCATTCCTGAAGTTCCAAGATACAGCGATTGTCCACAAGATCGACCATTTGATCCGCCTCTAGAGGACCACACATTCTTTTCGATGTATCGGTCATTTCATCAACTTTCAGACGGAATGTTTCCATTTCTCTATTTTCCTCTGAAGAGCAAAAATATCCAACATGGATTCTGATTGATGCATTCAGTCCGACATGGTTCCTTTCAATACTCGATGCAAAGACACTGCATAGTTCACAGCTGTCTCTGAGTTGGATAATATCGCTTGCTGTCCTTGACTGGTCCCCTGACATAGAAACTGTGAGCCAATCCTGCCTACGGAAACGATACCCGGACAAGTCAAGCTTCGAGCATTGTTCGCAGAGTGCCATGCTGATCGGCTGACGAGATGCGACGCTGCAGACGGCGGGTGCTCAGAATCCAGATAGAATCTATATCTATGATAAATTAACGTAAGCTCGGAACACCTTTGCAAAAAACATAGGACAGGTGACTTGGAAAAAAACAGTTAAAGTAAACGTGTTTAATTATATTCTTATTATATTTAATAGAATATGAAATTAATATAAATCTAGAATATTATTATAATAAAATTATTAATAAAAATATTAAATAACTTGATATTTTGTAAATAAAGAATTAAAAAGATTTTAAAAATATTAAATATATATATATATATATTAAGATTATAAAAATTTATTTCTAATATAAATTATTTTAATTAAATTGATTAAATATTAATATAATAATTTATTATATTAATTAACTTGAAAATTAAATAATATTTTAATAAATATAATAAAAGTAATATTTTATTTTTAAGATACTAAGATACTAAGTTTAAAATAAATTTAGTTAAATTAATATAAGAGATTTTTATTAAATAATAAAGTTATATTAAGTTAATATAATTAAATTATTATATTATTCTCTTTTTTAATAAAGTTTATTTTTAAATATCTAAATAATAATACTTAAATTTATATATATTTTCTAATATAATCTTTAATATCTTTATTTTTTTATTAAAGTAAAAATAAAATATTAACTAATTAATAAACTTAATTAAAAAGTTAATAATTAAAGATTTTAATTATAAAAGTTAATTATTATATTCTTAATATTTTTAATTATTTAAAAAGTATATTAGATTAAATTATTTTATAACTTTAATATTTAATTATTAAAAGTTTAAATTTAAATTAAAAGTAAAGTTTTAAAAACTTTAATTTAAATATTAAAAAGTATTTTAATTGATATTAAAGAGGTTTTAAAAATAAATAATTTTAAAAGTTATATAAAGATTTATTATATAAAGTAATATAAATTAATTTAAAAAGTTTCTTTTATTAAATTAAAAAATTTCTTTATAAAGATAAAAGTAGAAATAAAAATAATAATTAGTTGAATAAACTAATAAATTGAAATATTAATTATTTAATTAAAGAAATATTTAGAAATAAATAAAGATTAAAACTAATAAATTTATTATATAAACTTTAAATCTATATTATTAATTTATAAATAAAGTGTAAATTTAAAATAATAATAAGATATAAATTAAAAGTAAAAAGGTTTTAAAAAGTTATAATTATTAATAAATTAAAAACTTATAAATTTATTAAAGATTTTAAAAATAAAGTATTTAAAAGTAATTAAAAAGATTAAAAAGAAAGTTATTAAATAAACTATATAATAAATTAAAAGATTAAAAAAGTAAGTATTAATTAGTTAAATTATTTTAATATAATATAATAAAAATAATATTTTATTTTTAAAATACTAAAATATTAAGTTTAAAATAAATTTAATTAAACTAATATAAAAGATTTCTACTAAATAATAAAGTTATATTAAATTAATATAGTTAAATCATTATAATAAATTTATAATAAATAAAAATTAAAAGATATAAAATAGATTTTAATTTTAAAAATAATAATATATTTTAATATAATTTTATAAAAAAATTATTAAATATTTTTTAATTTTTAAAAGATTGAAAAATTTTCTATTATTTATTATTTATTATTTATTATTATTATTATTATTAAATAATATTATGTAATATAATTATAATTATTTAAAAAGAAATATAAAAAGATTAATTATATTAATAAAATTTATAAAATATATTAAAAAGATTTTTAAATTTAATATTTTATATTATATTAGATTTATATTATAATATTTTTTAAAATATATAAAAATTTAATATTTTCTTTTATTAATAATAAATTTATATTTTTATTATTTTATATTTATTTATTCTAATAATATTTATAAAATATATTATAGATTTTTATTATATTTAAAAGATTAAAATAATATAATTTTTTTTAAAAATCTTAAAATAATTATAAGTTAAATAATTTCTATTTTTTTTAGAAAATATTAAATTAAATAAAGTTATTAACTTTAAAATTAATTAATTTATAATATTTTTTTTATATTATTTTTTAAAAAGTTTATATAATTATAATTAATATATATATTAATATTAAAAATATAACTTTTAATAAATAAATAATTATTTATTTCTTTTCAATTTTAATTATTTTAAAAAATATTTAAAATATTTTTTAAAAGATAATAAATTATTAAAAGAATATAAATTATATATAATTTATTATTAATAAGAATTTAAATTAAATTTTTTATAAATATTAATTATAAAGTTTTTTATTAGTTTTTAAATTTTTTATAATTAATTATTATAAATATTTATCTTCTAAATTATATAAAAATAATTAATATAATAATATATTATAGAAATTTAATAAAGAATAAAATTATATTATTTTTAAAATTAATAATTAAAGAATTAAAAAAGTTAAAAAGTTTTAAAAGTTTATATATATATAATAATTATATAAATTATATACTAAATATATATATACTAAATATATTTAAAAATCTACTTTATTATTAAAGATAATAATTTTAAAATTAAATAATAAAGTTAATATAATATATATAAAGATTATTAATATAATAAATTTAATATATATAGATTATTATATTATTTCTCTTTTTAAAAAAGTTTATTTTTAAATATCTTATATTTATTAATTATAATTAGTAAGAATAATTAATAAATATAAGAATATTAGTTAAATATAATAAAATTAAATAAATATAATAAGTAAATTAAAACTATTATATATTTATTTATAATTAAAAATCTAGTTATTTAAAAAATTATTATTTTTATATTAAAACTATTAGATAATTTCTTTTAAAATATTTATAATTATTTTCTTTTTTTTAATATAATTATAATTATTTTAAACGAAATATTAAAGAATTAAATAAAAAGAGATTTTCTAAATAAAATATATTAAATAAATATAAAATGATTTTAAAATTAAATATTTTATATTATATTAAATTAATATTATAATTAAACTATTATATATAATATTTTAGAAATCAATATTATTTATAATAAATAAGAATTTTCTTTACTTTCTATTTTTTCTTATTAATAATATTAATAGATAATAAGAAGTTATTTATTTATTTAAAAAATAAATTATTTAAAATCTTCTTTAATTTATTAATAAAGAATATAAAGTATATTTTTATTATTTTAAATAATTTAAATTTAAAAATATAATTAATTTTTATAAAGATTTTAAAATATTTATTTATTAAAAAATTAAATTTTTTAAAAGATTATTAAATAGATAGATATTTTATATTCAATTAAATATAATTATTAATATTAAAGTTAATAAAGTAATATAATATATTTATAATTTAAACTATATAATCTTAAACTTTTTTAATTATTTAATAAATATATTCTAATTATAATAAAAATAATATTTTATTTTTAGAATATTAAAGTATTAAGCTTAAAATAGATTTAATTAGATTAATATAAAAGATTTCTATTAAGTAGTAAAGTAGGTTGTAACTAGTATAGCTAATTTAAAATCGAGTTATTATATTACCCTCTTTTTTAATAAAGTTTACTTTTAAGTATCTAGATAATAATATTTAAATCTATATATATTTTCTAATATAATCTCTAATATCTTTATCTTTTTATTAAAATAAAAATAAGATACTAGCTAGTTAATAAACTTAATTAAAAGGTTAATAATTAAAAGGGATTAATAATTAAAAGCTTTAATTATAAAGATTAACTATTATATTTTTAATATTCTCAACTATTTAAAAAGTATATTAAATTAGATTATTCTATAACTCTAGTATTTAATTATTAAAAGCTTTAATTTAAACTTTAAGAATTTAGATTTAAATTAAAAATAAAGTTTCAAAAGTCTTAATTTAAATATCAAGAAATATTTTAATTAATATTAAAAAAGCTAAAGTAAAAGGCTTTAAAAACTATATAAAAATTCGTTATACAAAGTAATATAAATTAATTTGAAAAACTTCTTTTATTAGATTATAAGACTTCTTTATAAAGATAAAAGTAGAAGTAAAAGTAATAATTAGTTAAATAAACTAATAAGTTAAAATATTAATTACTTAATTAAAGAAGTACTTAGAATTAAATAAAAATTAGAATTAATAGGTTTATTATATAAACTTTAAATCTATATTATTAATTTATAAATAAAATATAAGTTTAAAATAATAATAAGATATAAATTAAAAGTAAGAAGGTTTTAAAGAGTTATAATTACTAATAAATTAAAAACTTATAAATTTATTAAAAGCTTTAAAAATAAAGTATTTAAAGATAATTAAGAAAGTTAAAAAGAAAGTTATTAAACGAATTATATAGTAAATTAAAAAGCTAAAAAAGTAAATACTAATTAGTTAAATAACCTTAGTATAATATAACGAAAGTAATATTTTATTTTTAAAATATTAAAATATTAAATCTAAAATAAACTTAATTAGATTAATATAAAAGATTTCTATTAAATAATAAAGTAAATTATAACTAATATAATTAATTCAAGATCAAGTTATTATACTAATACTTTTAAATTTCTTTAAATATATATATATATATATATTAATAATATTAAAATTATTTATAAGTTATAATATATTAGTTTCTTTTTAAATTTATATATATTATAATTCTTAATTATATAGTATTTTAAATAAATTTATATTATCTAAAAATATATAAAGTAAAATTAATTAAATATAATTTATTATTAATAGAAATTTAGATTAATTATTTTAATAATAATTAATAAAGAATTAAAATCTCTTTTATAAATATTAATTATAAATTTTAATCTAACTATTTTTTTATAAATAGTTAGTAATTAAAAGTTTAATCTAAGTTTTTAAAATATTATTAAACTTTTTTAGAAAGTAAATATAAATTATAAATTATAATTAAAGAATATTATTATAAATAGATTATAATATTAAGAAATATATTAAAAATATAATTAAGTTTATTTTTAAATATTAATTATTTTATAATATAAAATAGTAATTATTTATTTATTAAAATAGTTAATAATAATTAAAATATTATTAAACTTATATTTATCTTTATTAAAATTATAATAATTTATTATAATATATTCTTATATATATATAGAGATTAATAAAAGGTAAAATAATCTTAGTATTTTATTATAAAAAATTAAACTTTTATAATAAATATAGTAATTATAAATATATATATATATTAAAATAACTAATTTATATTAATAATATAATTTAATAAATAAAAGAATAATTTTCTTAATATTAAAATATATAATTAATATAGAATTATATATTTTATAAATAAATAATATATAAAGATTTTAAATATTAAAAATAATAAAATAATTATTATATATAAAAAGATTATTTTTAAAAGTTAAATAAAGATTATTATAAATAATTTAAACTTTTAAACTTTATAAACTCTTTAAATTATAATTAGTTTTAAAGAGATAGTTAATAAAGAGAGTTAAGAATAATAAAGAATTAAAAGTATTAAATATAATAATATTAATTAATAGTTTATTAAAAATCTTTAAATTAATTTAATTATTATATAAAAGTTATTATAATTTATTTTATTTCTTTTATTTATTTTATA
>JANGZZ010000523.1:0-11833 GCA_026225955.1 Clarireedia paspali | reverse complement strand
TATTAATTTTTATAAATAAAAGTATTTAAAGTTTAGAAATTAATATATAAATAAAGAGAATTATTAAACTTCTTTATAAATAAAATAAGAATTATAAAAGAAATTTAATTTAGTTTAATAAAGCTTTTTAATAGATTATTTATAATATATTTCTTAATTACTTTTAATTCTTTTAATAATATTTTATAAAGTAAATTATATTTAAAAGTTTTTTCTTTATTATCTTTTAATTAGATCTTATAATTATATAAATAATAAAGAGGTAAAATATTAGATTTTATTTTAGAAAATATATAAATATAAATAATATATTTAACTAATATAAATAGTTTAATATTCTTAATATTTATAAGAAAATATATAATATTAGTTTAATTTATTAAAGTTAATAACTTTATAATTAAAATAATTATATTTTATTTAATAATTTATTAATTTCTTTACTAATTAATTAGAGTATTAATCTTTTATAAAGTGATTATAAAAAGTTTATTATTATTATCTTTTTTATAAATATAGTTTAAAACTATAATAGATATTATATATATTTTAATTATATTTAGTTTATATTTTAACTTAGAGATTTATAAAGATTTTAAATATCTTTTAAATATAATATTAAATTTAAAAGTTATTAACTTAATTTATTTTAACTCTCTTTTTATAATAATAATTATATCTTTAATATATTATTTATAAAATATAAGTTTAATAACTAATATAATTATATAATTATTCTTTATTATATTAACTTTTTTAATAAAGTAAATAAAGTAAATATTTAAAGTTTCGTGATTTTTTTAATATTTATAAAGTAATTTTTTAATAATATAATATATATTTTTAATAGAAAATAAGAGTTTTATTTTAATAATATCTTTATATAAATTTAAAACTTCTTTTTTATATTTAATCAACTTCTTGTTTTTTCAATTAAATTTAAAATTATAATATAATATATTAGTTATATAAATTATATTTATTATTTTAAACTTAAATAAATATACTTTAATTTTATAATTATATATATAAGTTTATAATAAAGGAAGATCTTTTAATTATATAAATTATTAGTATATATAATCAATTAATATATAGTTTTTAATTAACTATTTATATTTTAGAATAATTATATAAGTTTTTAAATAAGTAATTAGAAAGAGAATAAATAATTAAATATAATTATTAATTATAAGATTAAAAAGAGTATAATAAATTAGTAAAAAATTATTTTAATTATTATATCTTTTAATTTATAAAAATATTTTTAAATATTTAATTATAAACTTAAGATTATAATAAAGTTATTTAAAGAAAGAAATATTAATAAATATAAACTTATTAATTCTAAAGTTAATAAAAACTTTAGTTTAATAAAAGATATTATTTTTTATTAACTTATATAATATTATTAAATAGTTACTTTCTATTAGTTTAATTAGATTTAAATATTTTATATTCTTTAATATATTTAGAAAAAAATTCTTTTCTAAATAATATTTTTTATTTAATCTATTTCTAACTATTTAATATAAATTATAATTTTAATCTAAATTATAATTAATATATTATTCTTTTCTTTAAACTCTTTTAATATATTCTTATACTTTTTAATTTTATTTACTATATAGTAAAGAGTTTAAATATAATATATAAAAGAAAAGAAGTTTCTTAAATATTTATTTATTTAAATAAATAAAGTAGTTTATTAAAATATAAAGAAGAAATATTAAAATATATTTATAAGTAATTATAATTAGTTTTTAAATATATTTTATAATACTTTTTATAATATATTAATAATAAAAGTAATAATAAAGTTTATAATAAATTATTAACTTTGAATATAAAATATAATATAATTATAATAATTAATTATAATTATTATAGTTTTTATAAATAGTTTATAAATCTTCTTTATAATTATAATATTTATATTATTATTATTAATAATATAAAGAATTATAATATCTTCTTTATAATTCTTATTTATAAAGTAATTTATAAAAGAATATATATAATAATTTTAATTAAACTTATAAATAAAATTGATTCACTTTTTAATATTATTTTTAAAATAATTATTATTATTATCTTTATTAATTAAGTTAACTAATAGTTTAAACTATTAATAAAATAATTTAAACTTAATACTATTTTTTTAAACTAAGTAATAATAAATATTTTATACTTTTTATTATTTAATTAGATTTATTAAAAAGTAAATAATATTTTTAATTAATAAATTAAAAATATATATATTATATATATAATATCTTTTAATAAATTATAATATTAAGTTTTTAACTTAGTTAATAATATATTAATATTTAAAGTTATTATTTATAAAGCTATTAATATATTAGTATATTTAACTTTTAATTATTTCCTTTTATATATAAATAAAAGTTTCTTAATTATTAGAAAGTTTAGATTTTAAAAAAAGAATCTTAATTAATATATAAACTATTAAAATTAAAGTTAGAATTTAATAAATAACTTATAATTATTATTATAAAGTTAAAGTTTAGAATATATTATAAGTTATTATTATATTATATTTAATTATAGATTATAATAATAATTATTATTTTATTTTATTTATAAATATTATAAATTAAACTTGAATTTATTATATTTACTTTAATAATATATTAATTATTAGATTAAAAAAGATTAAAAAAGTTATTATTAATAGATTAATAATAAAGAAAGTTTTTTAAATATCTTTATTTTTTTAATATTACTTTCTTTATAAATAAATATCGATATTTTAAATAAAGTAAATAGATTCTAATTAATATAAATAAATAGATATAAAAAGTTTATTTTTATTATATTCTAAAAATAATTTATCTTTTATTTAAAGTAATATTTAATTAGATTTAATAAGTTCTTAAATATTAAATTAAGTTTCAAAAAAAAACTAAGAAACTTTTTTATTATATAAGAGTTTAATTAAAGATATTAAAAAATAAAATATATAAATATTTTTAAAGAGATATTCAAAATATAAATATTATTAAATTAAATCTTTTAGAATTTAAATAAATTTATAAATAATAAGAAAGTAAATACTATATATTAATAAACTAGAATAAGTTTATTTTTATTATTTAAAGAATTATTAAAAGGATTTAAAAATAAAGAAGAATTTATAATAATATTATTTAGATAATTATTAATATAATTAAAAGAATTATTAAATTATTAATAATATAATAAAACTACTAATTTAGAATATTAAATAACTTTAAAATTAATAACTAAAGAATTAAAAAGATTATAAGAATCTAAAAGTTTATATATAAAAAGTTATTATATAAAATAAATAATTAAATTTTATATATACTAATATATATATATAATCTAGTTTTTAGATCTAATCTATATATAATTAACTTATATAATATTATAATAATTTAATTCAAATTATTATTATAATAAAAGTAATATTTTATTCTTAAAATAATAAAGTATTAAATTTAAAATAAACTTAATTAGATTAATATAAGAGATTTTTATTAAATAATAATACTTAAATTTATATATATTTTCTAATATAATCTTTAGTATCTTTATTCTTTTATCAAAGTAAAAATAAGATACTAATTAGTTAATAAATCTAATTAAAAAGTTAATAATTAAAAGAGATTAATAATTAAAAGCTTTAATTATAAAGATTAATTATTATATTCTTAATATTTTTAATTATCTAAAGAGTATATTAAATTAAATTATTTTATAACTTTAATATTTAATTATTAAAAACTTTAGTTTAAACTTTAAAAGTTTAAATTTAAATTAAAATATAAAGTTTTAAAAGTCTTAGTTTAAATATTAAGAAATACTTTAATTAATATTAAAGAGATTAAAATAAAAGGTTTTAAAAGTTATATAAAGATTTATTATATAAAGTAATATAAATTAACTTGAAAAGTTTCTTTTATTAAATTATAAGACTTTTTTATAAAAATAAAAGTAGAGATAAAGATAATAATCAATTAAATAAACTAGTAAGTTAAAATATTAATTACTTAATTAAAGAAGTATTTAGAATTAAATAAAGATTAAAATTAACAAATTTATTATATAAATTTTAAATCTATATTATTAGTTTATAAATAAAATATAAGTTTAAAATAATAATAAAATATAAACTTAAAATAGTAATAAAGTATAAATTAAAAATAAAAAGATTTTAAAGAGTTATAATTATTAGTAAATTAGAGACTTATAAATTTATTAAAGGTTTTAAGAATAAAGTATTTAAAGATAATTAAAGAGATTGAAAAAAAAGTTATTAAATAAATTATATAGTAAGTTGAAAAGTTAGAAGAGTAAATACTAATTAATTAAATAACTTTAGTATAATATAATAAAAATGATATTTTATTCTTAGAATATTAAAGTACTAAGTTTAAAATAGATTTAATTAGACTAATATAAAAGATTTCTATTAAATAATAAAGTAGATTATAATTAATATAATCGATTTAGAATCGAATTATTATAATTATATTAATAGTTAATTAAACTATCTTTAAAAAGTTCTATATATTTTATAAATATATATAATTTATTTATAATTTAAATCTAACTTTTATTTAAAGAAATAAATATAAATATTATTATATTTCTAATTAATTTATAAATTTTTATAAAGTTTTCAAATAAAAATATTCTCTATTATTAAAATAATCTATTATAATCTTATATAATTATAAGTAATTTTATTTAAGCTTTAATTATAACTAATATATATTTAAATAAATATAAATAAATAAGAAAATATAAGTAAATAAAAATTTCTATATTTAAAATACTTATCTTTTTATATAAAATTATTAGTAATTAGAAGTATCTTATAATATTAAGATTCTTCTTATATATTAAATATTTATAGATTAATATAAATTTCTAAAAATTGTTTAAAAAGAATTTTTTAGATTTAAATAAATAAAGATTTTAATTTATAAATTGATATTTAAGCTGGTTTTAAGCTGATATTGAATCAAAAAAAGCAAGCGATTTAAAGGAAGATTTTCCTCCCCAAATTCATAGAATTCAAGCCAAAAAAAAGTTTCTCATTAGCTTGTGCTTTCTCATTTGCTTGCGCCCACTTAAGCGCATGCTGGCATGAGAACTCGCTGAAGTGGGGCCACCCACGATTACCACCACCCTGACTTTTACGCCCATTTCAAGGACTGGGATAACGGATGCGACCGTATCACCTGGCGCTGACCGAAGTGCCCATTCGTACACTTCTCCAATTTCGACGATTGTATCTGCCACACCCCAAGGTAAAGGAACCAGAGGGCTCGATCCACGCTATAAGTTTGATCTTGTCGAACAGAGTCACTAAAGATGGCGTTAGTAGACTATTGAACAGAAAACAATTGAGTGGCTTACCTCAATCTTCTTTACTTTGTAAAGTTCCATACAACTTTCTCTCCATAATTCTTTTCGAACTTATATACTCATCGCCGACAACAAAACCCAGATGCGCATCCGAGACTTCCCGTATCTTAACTACATGTTTGTATGTTGACCATCGTTCAATACCCGCACAGGTATTTTCCAATGCTAACGATGGAGGTGAGTTGATGGCGAGCGCAAGGATCTCGCAAAAGGAATTGAGGATATTGCTACTCCACCCAGTCCATATAACAAAGGCTGTATGGACAAGAGCAAGTAATAGATGCAAGAGCAAAATGGAAAGAGCTAGACATCGCAAGACACCCCGGACCGAATAGCTGTACCCGTGTTGAACGGCAGTCAAATACATATACGTAATTTCATCTGGATCCGAGCCTATTGTGATATCTCGCTCCCAGTCTTGCGCATAGAGTGACTTGCATGTCACTTCTGAACGTTCTATTTCCCAGAAAGCGTCTGCATGGATTCTCGACATTGAGTCAGTGATGAGGGCTGTAAGAATTACTCCAATGAATACAGCGAAGTGGTTTGGTCTGACGGTCCATGAGAAAGATAGTGGTGAAATGGTGTCGTTGAGTGGCAAGGCATGGACGGCCCAATCAGCATCTATGTGAACGGTATCAGTCCTTTTGAATGCGTCGACAGCTGTGGATGATTGCCAGAAATTACTGTGAGAATATCCCATACTAGAAGAATAAATACTACGACTAGTTAAAGGGTCGAAAGAGAGGTCTGAAGCTTTCCAGCTGGCAAAAAAAGAACATGTGACAATTCGAAATGATTCCAAACCCTCGTCTGTTTTTGATTGCATTATTCTGAGGCCCACGGCGCCTATAGAAGGCGAGCCGATTCCGTCATTTGGAGATTCCACCCATTGTACTGATTTCCCTCCGTCGGAGTCTGAAGAATTCCATAGTTCTTCAAAATGTTGCCGCGCATTTGCATACCAGTACTGACCATCGGTATACAAGAACCTGAACTGGAATTCGTCAAGAGATTCGTATCCGTCTGGTATTCCATTTGTTGTAGTTAAGGATGTCGAGACACACTCCGTGGCTGTTAGCGGCGCCGGAATATCTTTACCATCTGCCAGTGATAACTTGAACTTGAGTCCTTCATTGTCATTGTAGTCTCCGCCGATAATTTCGAGAAGTGATCCGGGGAGAAAAGATGTGCTAGATCCGAGGATGCGGTTTGCTACAAAATCACCTGATGCATCATATTTATCCGAACTCCAATTCGCTGCAATTCCGACGAATCGGTTATATAAACCTTGTTCGGGCATGGTGAAGTTCCACGAGTTTTGGAACTCGAAATAGGAGCCGCTATAGTTGAGCCCTTGCAGGATTGTTGACCAACCTGCCGCTATATTATTTCCCATTGAGTCAGGCGTAGGAACACTTAATCCATTGATGTGTTGAGGCCATAGACTAGATTGATTTTCACCTACGCAGGCGACTGTGGCTGTTTCGTTATTAATTCTTTCAATTCTTTGCTTATCGAAGTCCCACCAGTCCAGAGAGGGTAGCATCAGAATGGCAGATGATGGACCGCTCGAAGCTGCTAGTATTATCAAAAAGACTGGTATACTCGTAGTCGCAAGCAGTTTTCTGTCCAGACCGCCCCGAAAGCCTACTGCCCAAAGTTCAGGTCCAAATAACGTTCGAAGCTCTGTGATCCTGGAGGCGACATGAAGACTTCCTAAGGATACACCCTCCCCACTGATCGCATACTGAATAAAAAACAGAGCCATCGCTGATATAGAGGCGCCGATAAGAACTTCGTGTAACTTTGCAGCGAATTGAAGTGCATCAAGTATGATGTTCATTCTCACGCCAAGGCTACTGCTGGATCCAACATAAACGTTCGAAGTATTCAGGTATACAAGAATAAAGGTGATCAGTATAGGAATAATATGGACTGCACAAACGCTGAACGCAATCCATCGTCCTTGACGAACCGCCTGCTTTGGATGTTCGTAATACGGCTTTGGGCCCCTGGTATAGATGCGGGTATATCGAAGAGGTCTGCAAAAGATTCCAATAATACTATCAAAGCGCATAATTGATTGTGGTAAAATGATAGGTTTTGTGAGTTTATAGTTACAGATATGACTTGATCTGTATCTTGGATAGGTTACTGTCAGATGTTGAGCACAAAGTTCATAACTGTCCCTTATACCTTATATGAGCACCGAGTTAGAGAAGTATTTATAAGTATATACGCTGTAAGCTGTGTATTGGTTTTTGAGAAGGTACCAGTTTGAAGAAATGTTTAGGAGTAAACATGCGCCGCAAGCTGTGTATCCGTTCTCAAGGAGGCACAGGTTTCAAGACCTCCATGTGCTACGAGCGCAATCCAAACACCATAAAATATCCGGTTATATTGTATATTATATCTTCGAGGCTGATATATTTTTTGCATGATTCTGCCCTCGAAGCAGCCACAATCTCGGATTCTCATCCTTTTGATTTAGGCTAAATTGCTAATAACACCGGTGATACACTACAGCCTTGCCCCGAATATTTTGCTAGGCGGATTTTAGATTTAAATGAGTATCGAAGTAGTATTTATCTGTATCGGCTCTGCATACAGCCTCACTGGGGGCCGGCAGTAACTGACGCCAATTACTGGGTAGTGAGTATGTTCTGCTTACACCACACTTAAAATAAAGTGTTATTTTTAAACCGAATTTATTTCTTACAGTTGTTTTAAGGATAGCGAGATGCTATCAACAACTGAACCACTTGGTTCGAATGACCAGGTGGAAAAACGACAACAAAAAGAATCGATCTACAGTGGAAGTGGTACAGATTTGTATTAGTTATATAACAATTTCTTCTTTTGACTGCTCTCTCGAGGCCACTACTAAATCAACGGGACGACGAGTTGAAAAATTCACACCCTGTGAAGTTCAATTGACGGAAGCTAGCGAAGTCTATCGAGGGAATTATATAGATAAGGGGTATATATAGTACCTCTAGCTGGCGCTCGTAGGTGAATAATCGCAGTCCTAAAGTAGTCGGGGAAGTGAATGAATAAGTGACGAATAGAGTAAGGAAGTAATTAGCAGATGTTCCGTTCTTGCAAGTAAGAATCTAGATACTGTAGTATAAAAGAACCATATATGGAAACGCTTACAGAACTGTACAACTTCCTAAGTATGTCTCTAGCAGATTTCTATAGTCCTGCGCTTCCACTAAGACCCGTGTGTTTCCCTAGACAGTAGAAAGAAAACACAGTATAGTAGCCTCAGATCCCCGCGTCTTCTAGACAATGTGACAATGAATAAGTACATAGTACGATAATGAAGGCTTGAGAGTGGCAGTGAAACTATCTACCCCCGCCGTCATCCCTCTCAGTCTCCAAATACCGAGAAAATCTACTCTATATACTCAACTACACCTAACCTCAAGTTTATTTACTCGCTTGTTCATTGGTCGCTTGGCTGAAGCTCCACCTTCTCCCTATATAGATTATAATACCACCGACTATTTTGGGATCAAGTATCAGATTCTACTATCAAGAATAAAATATAATCGTATTGATATATATCTTATATATCAAATTAACGTTGTAATTATATAAATTAATTTGATTCTTTCCTTTCTATATTTAACTTACTTTTATTCTTATATTTAACTTTTAAATATACTTTAAAAGCTTAATTATAATATTCTCTTTTATATTCTCTTTATTATTTTATATTAAAGATAATCTTTTAATCTTTATTATAATTAATAAAATAATTATTTATAAAGTATATTAATATAATTTTATATTAACGAAGATTTCTAATTACTTTTAAAACAAATATTAAAAGAATTAAAAATTAATAATAATTTAAATTATAGTTATTATAAATTATTATAAAACTTACTTTATATACTTTTTAATTTAAATTAAAGAAATATTTATAAAGTCTAATAATTTAAAAATTTTATTTTTTTATTTATATTAAAATACTTTCTTTTATTAATAATATTTAATAATCTACTTTTATATTTATTTAATTAAACGATTTATAATTAGATATTTAAAAGAGAAATATTAGTAATTGTAATTAGAAGAATATTTATTTAATATTTATTAAAAGTCTTTAAATTTATAAACTATTATAATATTCTTAATAATTTATTAAACTTTTTTTATTAAAGTTTTTTTATTATTTTCTAATAAAGCTAATATTTAATATTATAAATATAAAGAACTAGTTTAATAAATTTAAATATTATTTATTAATTTTTTTAATTTTTAGAATAAATTAAAATATAATTATTTAAAAAGTTTATATTATTAAATTTAATTACTTTTAATTATTTTAATTTATATTACTTTAATTAAATCTCTTTATATTTAAAAACTATTTAATAAATATATTATCTTTATAAAGAAAATTTTATTTAAATTATATAATTAATTAAGATTTTTTATTTTAAAACTTATTAATAAAATTATTTAATTGAAAACTTTATTTTTAATTTTTTTTAATTTTTTTAATTATATTATAAAATAAATATATATAAATAATTAAAAAAAAATATTAATTTAAGATCTTATTTTTTTAATATATTTATATTATATTTAAAAGTTAAAATATATAATATTAAAACTAAAATACTTTTAATAATATATTTCTATTTAATTGAAAATTAATAAAAGTTATTAATATTATTATTTTTAAAATAAAAATTTCAATAAAAATTTTAACTAGTATTTTATTAATTTTATATAAAATATATTTTAACTTTTTATAAAAATATTTATATTATCTTTTTAAATAAATATAAATTTTTATATTTTATTTTAAAAAAACTCAAACTTATTATTAATAAAATAATAAATTAGTAAATAAATAATTAAAGTTATTTATATTTTTTAGAATATATTAATTAATATATTATAAATATATTATAAAAAATTATTTCAATATTTTAAAATTTATAATATTTCTTTTACTTTTTTATTAGAATTTTAAATAAAATATAAAAACAAAATTATTATAAAATAATTAAAATAAAAAAGCAAGATTTAATTTAATAAAAAGTTATATTTTAATAAAAAATATATAAAAATTCAAAATAAATTAATTATAAATATAAAGTTTTTAAAAATTTCTTAGAAAAATATAAAAAAATAATTAAATATTAAAATTAAAATAATTAAAATAATATAATTAATAAAGATTTAAAAATTGATAATTAAAAAGTTAAATAAAATTTTATAATTAATATTAAATTTATATTTTATATATAACTTTAATAATTAATTAAAAATATAAAATTTAAAGTAGTTTATATAAATAAAATAATAAGTAATCTTTAATAAAAATTATATATTAATTAAAAAAACTTATTATAATAAACTACTAAATATTATTTAATTTATTTAATTAATTATTATAAATAATATATATATTCTCTTTAAATTATAATTTAAAGTAATATAAATTTTATAATAATTTATATATATTAAATTTATTATATTAGTAATCTTTATATATATTATATTAACTTTATCATTTAATTTTAAAGTTATTATCTTTAATAGTAAAATAGACTTTTAAGTATATTTAATATATATATACTTTAAATATATAATTTATATAATTATTATATATATATAAACTTTTAAAATCTTTCAACACTTTTAACTTTTTAATTATTAATTCTAAAAATAATATAATCTTATTCTTTATTAAATATTTATAATATATTATTATATTATGAATAATATATTATTAATCTCTTTAACTAATTAATAACTATTTAAATAATACTTTACTTTTAATTCTTTTTATTTAAGAAATTACTAAAGTTATTAAAAGAAAGTTTCTTTTATTAAATAATAATATAGATATTATTATTATTATCTTTACTTTTATTTCTATTCTTTTATTTTTTACTTATAAACTTTATTTACTATTTTACTTTTTTTATATATTCTCTATACTTTTATTTTTATTAACTAATTCTATTTAATAATATATTTTCTTTTTAAGATATAGAATATAATATATTTAAAAAAAGTATTAAAATATTATAATAAGATTAAAATTTTATATTTATTATAATTCTTTTAATAAAATATATTTATTTTAATAAACTTAAAAATATTAATAATAATTTAAAAACTTAATATATTAATAATATTTATATAAATTTTAATATTAATATAGAAAAGAGAAATAAAAGAAAAAGTAAAGTAATTAATTTTCTATTTTTTTAATTTTAAGATTAAGACTTTACTTTATTTTTAATAAATAATAAGTTAGTTATATTAATTATATTAATCTTAGAATTATAAATATAAGTTAAAGTTTAATAAAAATAATTAAAGTTATAATAAATTTAAATTATTAAATTAATCTTTATTTATATCTCTTTTAATATTA
>JANGZZ010000522.1:0-11848 GCA_026225955.1 Clarireedia paspali | reverse complement strand
ATTATATACTTTTTATTATTAAAAGATAAATTTATTATTATATTATAATAATCTTCTTAAAGTCTACTTTTATATTATTAATTAAGATAATAAATTTTAAATATTTAATATAAATAATATTAAATTTATATTTCTTAAAATCAATTTATAATCTAGTATTTTAAAGATATTATAAAACTAGTTTAATATAAACTTTATATTTAAATATATTTTTAAAGTAGATTAAGATATTATTAAAATATATAATATAAAAAATATCTAAATAATTAAAGAGAATATTATTTATATAATATTAATATATTATAAAATTATTAATTAATTTAAAAAATATAATTTTATATTTATAAACTTTATAATATATATAGAATATTATATACTTTTTTAAAACTAAATTTATTCTAATATAATAAAATATTTATATTATAAATATTTATTTTCTAAATTATATAAAAGTAATTAAAATTCTAATTACTAAATAATAATAAAGTTATATAATAATATTATAAGGTTTATTATTAATAATAGTTATAATATAAATTAATTATAATTATAATAGTAAATATAAATAATAATTTAATTTAATTAATTAAATTAAATATAAAGTTTTATATATTAAAGAAACTATTTTAATTTATATAGACTTTTATTTTTTATTAGATTATATTTTTATATACAACTTTATAATCCTAAATTATATATTTATATATAATCTTATAATTTATTATATAATTCTAAATTAAAGATTATTCTATTTTATTTTTATTTTATTAAATATATTTATCTTTATTTAAAGTTCTATTAAAAATATTTATTAATATAGTTTTATTAGTAAAGTTCTATTAATAGATTTTTATTAAAAGAATATTATTAGTTTTAATATTTAATATTAATTTTAATATAATAATTATAATTATAATTTCACTTTTTAAATCTAAAGTCTTTAAATATCTATATAACTTAAAGTTATAATATTATTCTCTTTTTAACTTAGTATTATTTTAATATTTATTATAATAATATAAAGTATTTATTTAAATATTTAATAACTCTTTAATTTTCTTTTCTTTTATTATATTTACTAAATATTTTATAAAATATATTATTATAATTAATCTAGGAAATTATATTAAAAAGTTTAAAAGAAAAATAATTATATATTCTTAATATAAAAAGACTAATTATATTAATTAATATATTAAAATACTTTTTAATTTTATAAATTATTATTATTCTAAATATTCTTAATAAAATTATATTTATAATTTTAATTTATAAAATAAGATATTAAAGTTATTAAATTAAGATTCTTTAAATAAAGAGATTTAAAAAATTAATTAAAAGATAATTAAAGTTATTATAAAGATAATATATTTAAATATTTAAAAGATTTATTTTAAAAGTTAAAAGTAGAAAATATATAAAATAGATTATAATTTATTAAATAAGTTAAATAAATATAAAGAGAAAAAATAATTAAAAAAGAAATAAATTAAATAAACTAAATAAGTTTTTTAAATATTTAGTTTTTCTAAAATCGATTTTTTAATCTTTGAACTTCTTTTAATAAATAATTCTAAGTTAATTACTTAATTAGAAAATATAAATATTTTTAATAGAATTTCTTTAAATATTATAAATAATTTAGATTTTTAATTAATTTCTATATATTTTTTAAATATAAGTATTTTTCTTATTTTATTAAATAATATAATTATCTTCTAATATATTTATAATTTAATATTTCTTTAATATTATATTTAATATTTAGATTAACTAATTTAATTTTAATATAAAGTATATTTAATATTCTTAATAATATTAATTTGAATAATAAAATATAGAAAACTAAGTATATTTTTATTATTATTAATAGTTTTAGTTTATAATTAACTAGTTTAATTATTTTATTAATTTTAAAAAGTTTTAATTTCTTATAATTTAATTTATTACTTAGTCTTTTTATATTAATATTTTATTTAAAAAAATAAACTTTATTCTTCTTTTTAAATATTAATTTTATATTATATTTTATATTATAATAATTTATAGTTTATTATAAAATAAACTTAATATTAAATAATAATTATTTATATAATTCTTTTAGTTTATTTATTTTTATAATACTTATATTTAATTTTATTTTATTTATCAATTATATATTATATACTTTTAATTTAAACTTAAAGTTAATATAAATTAATATTATATTTATAATTACTACTTTTAAAATATTATATATAAATTATATAAATAATAATAATTCTATTTAATTATTTTATTTATAATTAATATAATATTATAAATACTATTTTAAAGTTTAATTTAGTTATTTTATTTAATTATTTATTTATAAATAAAATATTATAAATAACTTTCTTTTAATTTTTAATAATATTATAAATATTTATTAGAATTTTAATATAAAAAGCTTATTATAATTTGAAATTATCTTTATTAATATTTTATATATATTAATTATTATTTTAAAGAAAATATATATTAAATCTTTTATTATATTATTTTCTTTATATAAAATTATATATTTAAATTTAATTAATTAATTTATAATTATTAAAATAAAGTTATATATTACTTTTATAATTAGATTCTTTGAAAATAATAATTTAATTATAAAGTCTTATATAATAGATTTCTATAATTAAATAGATATATTCAAACTTTTAAACTAATTATATAAAGTATATTATAAAGTTTTATTTTATATATAAATATTATAATTCTTAATAACTTCTTTAATTATACTCTTTATTTATAAGAAATAATAATTCACTTTAATCTTTATAAATATTTTTATAATTCTTTAATATCTATAAATTAATAATTTATATTATTCTTAAATATATTATTTAGTTAATATCAAAGAGATATATATTTTTTTATAAAAGTATATTATTTTATTAATAATTATAAACTCTTTATCTAGTTATTCTAATATTTATTTTATAATAGAATTATTTTTATAATACTTTTATATTTATTTCTTTAAATAGTTATTATAAAATAATATTATTATAATTAATTAAATTATATTAAATATTAATAAATCTTCTTTTTATTAAAATATAATATATAATTTATATATTTTATTTTCAAGGTATTTTAATTTCTTATTAAATATATTAACTTTAATATTTTTATTTTCTTTAATATATAATATTTTAAAGTTGTATATAGTTAATATTTCTATTTATTATATTTATTATTTATTTAGAACTTTAGTTATTATAAAATATATTAAATTTTTATAATCTAAATAAATCTAGATTATATATTTAAATTTTTTAAAATAAACTCTTTATTTTTTAAAAATATTAATAATAATTAATAACTCTTTATTATATATTTTATAATTTAACTTTATTAACTATAACTTTTTAAAATAATATATTATTAATTATAATTTCTTATTTTTATTTAATTAATTAAAAACTATATTTAATATATAATTTAATATATTTATTTTAATAGTAATTATTCTTTTAAGATTAAAGATAATAAAAATTAATATTTATATAAAAACTTATTTAAAAGTATTAAATACTTATTATATTATATTACTTTATTTATATTCTATATTCTTTTTAATTAACTTTATAAATAGTATTATAATTTTTAAATAATCTTTAATAAATTATTTATAAAAATTTATAAATTCTAAAAAAGATTATATTTTTTTAACTTTAATAAGTTATATTTATTTTAGAACTTCTTTAACTTTTTCTAAATTTATTTTAAGTTTATTAATATTAATAATATATTCTAAAAATTTGATTTTAATAATATAGAATTTATATTTAAATAGTTTTAATAAAATATTTATATTCTAAAGAATTTTCAAGATTTTCTATATAATTTTAATATACTTTTTAAAGATTTTAATAAAGATTAAAATATTATTAAAATAAATTATATAATAATTATTAAGATACTTTCTTAATAAATTATTAATTAACTTTATATATATAACTAATATATTTATAAACTTAAAAAGTATTATTTAATATTTATAATATTTATATTAAATATAAAATATAATCTTCTATTTATTATCTTTTTTAATTTAAATTAAATTAAATCTTATATATTAATTTAATTTTATAAAATATTTAGTTTTCTTAATTTGATTTTATAATTTATTAACTAATAATAATAGATATTAATCTTTAATAATAAATAATAAATCTATTTTTTTTATCTTTCTTCTTTAATATAAAGAAGATTAATATTTTTATAAATAAAGAGAATTCTTTAATAAATCCTTTAATTAAATTTTTATTAAAATATTTATAAAGTAATTTAAATTTCTCTTTTAATAATAATATAATTAATAAGAATAATAATTCTTTTTCTTCTTTTAATTTTATTTTATAATTTTAAAACTAATATTTTAATAAAGTATTTTTTTAAAGTCTTTCTTTAAAGATCTTTATATATTTTTAATATTTTATTAATATATCTTTTAATAAAAGATCTTAAACTAAATATTTAATCTCTAAAGTATTATTTACTTTTAATATAAATAACTTTTTTTATTATTTTTTAAATTAAAATATTAGTTTTATAAAATCTTATATAAATTTTATTTTATATTTATATTTATTTAATTTCAAAGTCTTTTTAATCTAATTAATATATAGATTATAATATATTAATTATAGTATTTTTAAAATTATTTAATATTCTCTTTATAAAATTAAATCTATTTATATTTACTTAGAATATTATTTTATTTATATTTCGAATTCTTATATTTTATATTAAACTAATCTATTTTTTATAATTAATTACTTATTAACTAAATATAATATATATAAAATTAATTTCTTAAAAGTTTATAATTTTATTAAAATAATAGTTTTTAATATTATAAAATATATATTATATCTTTTAATTATTATTTAAATATATTTACTTAGTTTCTTTTCTTTTATAATTTCTTAGAATATTAATTTATATTATTTTTCTTTAATTAATATACTAAATAATAATAATTATAATATATTATTTATAATAATAATATATAATTATTGTTTTAATCTTTTAGTTATTTATTTATTATATTAATTTAATATTTAGATATATTTTAATTATCTCTTTCTATTAATATATTAAGTTATTTTTTTCTTTTTTTATTATTCTTTAGTTTTTATTTTTAAAACTTCTTTTAATAGTTTTTTATTAAATAACTTTAAAATTTATATTTAAAATAAAGTTTCTTTTTTTATTTATAATTTCTTTCTTTCTAGAAAAAATTATTATAAGATATAATAATATTTATTTATATAAAGTTATTATAATTATTATTATATTTCTTTGATTAATTAGATTTATAATATCTTTTATTTTTTTAAGATTATTTAATTTATTTATTTTATTAATATTTATATAATATATTATCTATTTAAATAGATTTTTTAATAAAAGTATTTAAATTATTATAATTAATAAATCTTTTTAATTTAAGTTTAATAATTAATTTAAATTCTTTATAATAATAATTTATAATTATTTTATCTTTCTATTTTATAATATTTATATAATATTTAAATTCAGTAATATATTTTATAATAGATCTAGTTTATATTAATTTATAAAGTTTTTCTTTTATAATTCTTTTTTTATTAATAATATTAAATATTTAATGAATTTCTATTTTAAATCTTTTAAAGAAGTTAAAGATAATTTTAATAGATTATATATAATCTACTAATTTTTTATTAAAAAAATCTTATAGATATAATTAGATTTATTTAGTTATTTCTTCTTTAAAATATAAAGTAACTTAGTTATTTATTATAAATTATTAATTGAATTTATTTTAATTGAAGATAATATATATTTTAATCTAAAGTAAGAATATTTTAAGTTTATAATAATTACTTTTATATTTATTTAATAAAATTATTTTAAGAGTTTCTAAAATTATAATCTTATATAATTTATTTATTTTAATATTATCTTTTATATCTTATTAGTTCTCTAAAATAATAATAATTTAGATATTAGTTTAATTATTTAATTTAAATATAATAAAGATATTAATTCGATATATAAAAGTAATAATAGTATTTAAAATATTATAAATATTTATTTTCTAAGTTATATAAAAATAATTAAAATTTTAATTATTAAATAATAATAAAATTATATAATAATATTATAAAGTTTATTATTAATAATAATTATAATATAAATCGATTATAATTATAATAGTAAATATAAGTAATAACTTAATTTAATTAATTAAATTAAATATAAAACTTTATATACTAAGAAAATTATTTTAATTTATATAAATCTTTATTCTTTATTAGATTATATTTTTATATATAATCTTATAATCTTAGATTATATATTTATATACGATTTTATAATCTATTATATAATTCTAAATTAAAAACTATTCTATTTTATTTTTATTTTATTAAATATATTTATTTTTATTTAAAGTTCTATTAAAAGTATTTACTAATATAATTTTATTAATAAAGTTCTATTAATAAATTTTTATTAAAAGAATATTATTAATTCTAATATTTAATATTAATTTTAATATAATAATTATAATTATAATTTTATTTTCTAAGTTTAAAGTTCTTAAATATCTATATAACTTAGAGTTATAATAATTTATTTAATATTTAATTTAATAAAGATCTTTATATAAAAGATATAAATAAAAGTTTTATTAATAAATAATAATAAATAATAATCTTTATAAATAAATATATTAAGTATTTAAAAGTTAATATAAAAATATAATAATTTATTTAACTTTTTAATAAAGAGAATTAGAATAATAAATAAAGTTTAATTTAATTTAATAAATCTTTTTATTAAATTTTTAATAAGATATTCTTTAATAATCTTAAGTTCTTTAATTAATATTTTATATAATAAATTATAATAAAATTTACTTTTTATATTTTCTTTTAAAATAATTTTATAATTATAAAATTAATAAAATAATAAAGTATTTAATTTAAATTTAAAGAATATAATTAAGAATTCTTAATATTTATTAAAGATTAAAGATTTAATATTAATCTTAAATAAAGAGATTATAATAATTAATTAGAAATAAAAGATAGAATATAATTATTTAAATAATAATAAAATAGTTTATTTATTTTTCTAATTAGTTTATTGATTTTTAAATAGTTAATTAATTTTATAAATTAAAATAGTATTTAATTTATATTAATTATCTTAATTATAAAATATATAAAAAGTAATTCTAGAAATTATATATAAGTTAATAATCTTTTTTAAATAATTTATTTAAAACTTTTAAAGAGATTTAAACTTTTTAATAATAATTAAAAGTTATATTAATTATTTATTTTTAAAAATAATCTTTATTATTTTAAATATATAAACTTAATCTTTTAAAAATATTTTATAAAGTTTAGATAATTATAAAATTAATAAAGTAATTATAATAGAAATTAGTTCTATTTTTTAAATTATAAAATAATATAAAGTTTCTTTTATATTAATATATTATAATATTACTATTATAATTACTAAGATAACTATTTAATTATCTAAATAATTAATATTAATTTATTATTTTTAATACTCTTTTAATTTATAATCTTATTAATCTATATCTTATTAATATTTATAATTAATTATATAAAGATTAAAATTAATATAAATATATAATATAGATTAAAAGTATATTTAATTAAAAGATAAATTTATAAGCTAATATAATTAATATTATTTATAATTTAAAAAAATCTAATTTTCAAATAACTATATTCTTTTAAAAATTATAAAGTATATTAAATATATAATAATCTATATATATTAAATTTATTATATTAATAATTTTTATATATTATATTAACTTTATTATTTAATTTTTAGAATATTATTTTTAATAGTAAAATAAACTTTTAAATATATCTAGTATATATATACTTTAAATATATAATTTATATAATTATTATATATATATAAACTTTTAAAACTTTTTAACTTTTTTAACTTTTTAATTATTAATTTTAAAAATAATATAATCTTATTCTTTATTAAATATTTATAATATATTATTATATTATTAATAACTTAATATTAATCTCTTTAATTAATTAATAATTTTCTAAATAATATTTTATTTCTAATCTTTTTTATTTAAGAAATTACTAAAGTTATTAAAAGAAGATTTATTCTATTAAATAGTAATATAAATATTATTATTATTATTATTATTATTTTTATTCTTATTTTTATTATTTTACTTTTTATTTATAAACTTTATTTATCTTTTTACTCTTTTTATATATTCTTTATACTTTTACTTTTATTAATTAATTTTATTTAATAATATTTTTTTTTAAGATATTAAATATAATATATTTAAAAAAAATATTAAAATATTATAATAAAATTAGAAATCTATATCTATTATAATTCTCTTTTTAGATTATATTTATTTTAAAGATTTAAAGAATATTAATAATAATCTAGAAGTTTAATATATTAATAATATTTATATAAATTTTAATATTAATATAGAAAAGAGAAATAAAGAAAAAGATAAAATAATAAATTCTTTATTCTTTTAATTTTAAAATTAAGATTTTACTTTATTTTTAATAAATAATAAGTTAGTTATATTAATTATATTAATTTTAGAATTATAAATATAAACTAGAGTTTAATAAAAATAATTAAAATTATAATAAATTTAAATTACTAAACTAATCTTTATTTATATCTCTTTTAATATTATTTTTAATATTATTATTATTTTCTTTTTAATATCTCTTTAATAGATATAATTTATAAAAGATTAATTAATCTTTTTTATTAAATAATTAAAGTTTATTACTAAATTAAAAGTTCTTAATAAATAATTATCTTATAAAATAACTAAGTTATTTATAAATAAAATATTTAAATAATATAATCTTAAATATAATTTGATAACTTTATATATTTATTTTTAAATAACTAATAATATATATAATTTATTTATTTATATATATTTAATTTATAATCTCTCTTTATTTAATATTAATTTAATTTAATCTTTTTAAATTATTAATCTTATTAATAAGCTTAATAATAATTTTAATATTCCTTTATTTCTTTAAAAATATATAGTTCTTAATAGACTAATTATATATATTTACTTTAATAAATATTAAATTTATAAATATATAAATAATTAAATTGAAAGTATTACTTTTAATTATTTTAAAGAATTATTTTTATAAAAGCTATCTTTATTTATAAAATAATTAATTAAGAAACTATATTTATTTTTTTATAATAATTTTAAATTTATCTTTATTAAAAATAAATATTATATATTATTTATAATTATTTCAAAACTATTATCTTCTTTTAAAAAGTTTTATTAATAATTCTTTATTTTAATTTTTATTAACTTAGTTTTAAAAGAAATAATCTATAAGAATCTTTTTTATAAACTTATTAAATATTATTAGAATTAAATTAAGAATATCTAATATTAGATTATAATATTATAAAAATTAGTTTAATATTTAAACTTCTTAAAATAATAAAATAATATTAAAAAGTTATTAATATCTCTTTAATTTATTTATATTATTATAATATTCACTTTTATATATTATCTTATTAATATTCTAATTAAGTTTAATAAAGAAATTATTATTAATTAAATTAACTACTTTTTATTAAGTTATAGAACTAATTTTAATTATTTTATTTTATTAACTTTAGTTAATCTTATTATTAATAAAATATCTTTTTACTTTATATTAAAGAATATTATATTTATCTTTTAAAATAAATTAAAAGATAATTTTTCTTTTAAAAGTATTTCTAATTATTCTTATAATACTATTTCTTATTATATTAATATTATTGATATTAACTTTTTTAATTAAGAAAAGAAATATTTAAATATTATAAATAAATAAAAGTAAAAAAATAAATATAAAGTTAAAGTTATTATTATTATTTATATAATTAATAATTAAATAAAAGATTATATTTAATTAAAAACTCTTTATTAAATAAAATAAAAGATATAAGATATTTAAATTTAATTAAATTGTTAAATAGAAAATATATAATATTTCTTTATATATTATTAAGAAATTAATATTTATTTTAAATTAAAATTTTTATTAACTTTAAAGTAAATAGTTTTACTTTTATTAATATTATATTCTTTAAAATACTTAATTTTATTTAAAAGATTATAATAAAAAGATTGAAAACACTTTTATTAATTAAAGAATATAATAATAAAAAAAGTTAAGAAATCTTTTATTATATTTATTTAAATCTATTTATTAATAATTAATTTCAAACTTATATCTTTTTTTTAATTATCTATTTAATATAATTTATAATCTTTAGAAGAATATAATTATTTAAAAATTAAATCTTTTTAGATTATAAATAATACTAATTATATTAATTTATAAATTTATCTTTTAATTAAATTTACTTTCAATTTATAATATATATTTATATTAATCTAAATCCTTATATAATTAATTATAAATATTAGTAGAATATAAATTAATAAGATTATAAATTAAAAGAGTATTAAAAATAATAAATTAATATTAATTATTTAGATAATTAAATAGTTATCTTAATAATTATAATAATAATATTATAATATATTAATATAAAAGAAATTTTATATTATTTAATAATTTAAAAAGTAGAACTAACTTTTATTATAATTACTTTATTAATTTTATAATTATCTAAGTTTTATAAAATATTTTTAAAAGATTAAATTTATATATTTAAAATAATAAAGATTATTTTTAAAAATAAATAATTAATATAACTTTTAATTATTATTAGAAAGTTTAAATCTTTTTAAAAGTTTTAAATAAATTATTTAAAAAAGATTATTAATTTATATATAATCTTTAAAATTATTTTTTATATATTTTATAATTAAAATAAATAATATAAACTAAATACTACTTTGATTTATAAGATTAATTAACTACTTGAAAACTAATAAATTAGATAAGAAAATAAATAAATTACTTTTTTACTATTTAAATAATTATATTCTATTTCTTAATTCTAATTAATTATTATAATCTTTTTATTTAAAATTAATATTAAATTCTTGATTTCTAATAAATATTAGAAATTCTTAATTATATTCTTTAAATTTAAATTAAATACTTTATTATTTTATTAATCTTATAATTATAAAATTATTTTAAAAGAAGATATAAAAAATAAACTTTATTATAATCTATTATATAAAATATTAATTAAAGAACTTAAAATTATTAAAAAATACTTTATTAAGAATCTAATAAAAAGATTTATTAAATTAAATTAAACTTTATTTATTATTTTAATTCTTTTTATTAAAAAGTTAAATAGATTATTATATTTTTATATTAACTTTTAAATATTTAATATATTTATTTATAAAGATTATTATTTACTATTATTTATTAATAAGACTTTTATTTATATCTTTTATATAAAGATTTTTATTAAACTAAATATTAGATAAATATTTTATTATATTAAAATAAACTTAGTTTTAAAAAAGTATATAACTTTTTATATATATTATAAAGTTTATAAATATAAAATTATACTTTTTAAACTAATTAATAATCTTACTATATATTAATATTATATAAATAATATTCTTTTTAACTATTTAAATATTTTTTATATTATATATTTTAATAATATCTTAATCTATTTTAAAGATATATTTAAATATAAAGTTTATATTAAACTAGTTTTATAATATCTTTAAAATATTAGATTATAAATTAATCTTAAAAAATATAAATTTAATATTATTTATATTAAATATTTA
>JANGZZ010000521.1:0-11851 GCA_026225955.1 Clarireedia paspali | reverse complement strand
ATTTTTATTTTAGTTTTAATCTAATTAATCTTATAAATAACTTTAAAAATATATTTTTAAATAATTCTACTAAAGTCTCTTATAATAAATATAAAATTAAAACTCTTTATACTAAATAATAAAATTAGTTTAATTTAAATAAATATAAAGAAAAGTATTTTATTTCTTATAAAGCTTATATTTAGAATACTCTTTATAATAATAAATAAAGTATTTATTATAATTATAAATATTTTAAAAAGTCTAAAAGATATTAAACTTATAAAATAAAAAAGTATTAATTTATTCTAAAAAAGCTTTTATTTTTTATTTAAACTTTATTAGTTAAGTCTAAGAAAAGAGTATTAAAAAAGATAATATTCTATATTTTATTATAATAAGTTTATTAACTTTATTTCTAAGAATTCTTAAAAGCTAGAGTATATTTTCAATATTAAATAAAAGTTTTTAAAATTAATTTTAATAATAATCTTTTAAATAATAAAGTTAAAAAGGAAGATATAAAAATAAAAGAAGATAATAATAAAAATAATAAGTTTAAAGATAATAATATTTTTATATTATCTAAAACTTTTATTACTTCTTTTAAAAATCTTTATTATATAAAGAACTTTAATATATTTTCTATTTTTTAAAGTCTTTTTTATAATAATATACTCTTTATATCTTTTATTAAAATAATAAATATATTTTAGTTAATATAAATTATTATTTCTAATAGTATTTATAAATAAAGTTTTATTTTATATTTTTATTTTAATTCTAATAATAAACTAAGTTTATCTTATTATTTTCTTTAAATATACTTTTTTATTATACTTTATATTTAAAATACTTTTATTTTTATAAATATTTTAATAACTTTATTTAATTAAAATCTTTTTAATAAATAAACTTTATTTATTTTTTAAAGATTTTATTATAATATTAATTACTTTATTTATTCTTTAAATTCTTTGAATATATTTAAATTATTAGTTACTTCAAATTTATATAAAATATAAATTAAGTTAATTATAAAGTTAATAGTAAATAGATTCTTTATAAAGAAAATAAAGATATTAATAATAATTAAATTAAAGTAATAATTAGATTTTAAAGAGATAATTTAAAATAAGTTCTTTTAACTTTATAAACTTAATTTAAAAATTAGTTTTAAAAATTAAATTTATTTTAAATTTAAAATCCTTTTATTTTTATAAGATATATAAAAAGTATTCTAAATTACTTTATATATAATTTATAATATTATAATATTATATTTCTAAACTAGAATTTTTATTTATATTCTTTTTTATATTATTTTAAATTATTTATTTATTAATTTATATTTTTCTAAATATTGAATTTATTAAAGTATATTATATAAGATTATTTGATTATTAAAATATATTTCTAATATAATTAGTACTTTTTAATTATTATATTTTGAGTTTTTGAAAATAAATTAAAAAAACTAAAATAAAATAGATTTTCAAATAAGAACTTTAATAGTTTTTTAGAAGATTATTTAATTTAATTTAACTTTCTTATAAGTTTTAAATATAAATTTATTAGTAAATACTTATCTTAAAATTATAAATCAAATAAAAATATTAATAAATAAAAGATTAGTTAAAGATTATTAACTATTAAATTAAGTTTCTTGATTTTTCCTTTTATATCTTATAAGTTTAGATAAATATAAAAGTATTCAAATTATTAATATATAAAATTCTTAGTAAAACTATTAATTAATATATCTTTAATAAGAAAATAAGTAATATTAAATAATTTCTTTATATATTCCTATTTTAACTATATATTTTAAATATCAATATATTATAATTTAATTAAAATTTATTTATTTTTATTTATTACTAATCTTATTATTTAGATATTATTATAATAAATAATAATAAGTTTAAAGATAATTAAATTAAATTCTTTTAATAATCTTTTTATAATTATAATTTCTTTAATAATTTACTTTATATTAAATAATTTAGTTTTAATTATAGATATTATTATTATATTTTATTTTAATATTTTCTAGATAATTAATCTATTATATAATAATATTATATATTTTTAAAAAGATCTTTTTATTTTATTATTATTAATAAAAGATATATCTAAAGTAATAAATAGTTATAATAAATAATCTATATTATATTCTATAATAAAATATCTTATTCTTTATAAATAATTAATATAATAATCTATTATCTTTAAGTAATTTTCTAATAATTAGTTAGAAAGTAGAAGAGTTATAAAACTATAAAAGTAATATCTATATATAATATAATTATAATATATAGAATCAATTTTACTTTCTTTTAATATTTTTTAATCTTCAATTTTATTATAACTTCTTTATTTTTTTAAACTCTATAATTAAAAGTAAAGTATTTATAAAATTACTTTTTATAAAATCGAATTTCTAACTAATCTTTTTTATATAGATATTATAAACTAATTAAAGCTTCTTTTAAATATAGTTTCTAATTATTTATATTTTTAGAAACTACTTAATATTATTTATTTTATATAGTTTATATATAAAATAAATATTATTTATAATTCTTTTAACTTCCTTTTTATAACTTTTATTATAAATTATCTAAATATTATTTATAAAAAATAATATTAATACTTTATAATTTTTACTAACTAATATATAAAACTTATTTAAATATAACTTTATTTCTAATCTAATTAGAGTTTTAATAAAGTTCTTAAACTATATTATTAAAAAGTTTTAAAAGCTATAAAGAGTATAATTAATAATTATAATTATATTTTCAACTTTATATTTATTTAAAAGATAATATATAATTAATTCTTTATTTAAATTATATAATATATTTATAAAAGTATTAACTTGTTATAACTCTAAATTATAATAAATACTTAAAGACTTTAAACTTAAAAGGTGAGACTTTCAATTATAATCGTTATACTAAGAATAATACTAGGTATTAGAACTAATAATATTCTCTTAATAGAAATCTACTAGTAGAACTCTATTAACAAAACTATATTAATAAGTACTTTTAATAGAATTTTAGATAAGGACAAGTATATTTAGTAGAATAAAAACAAGATAGAATAGTTCTAAACTAGTTAAAAGTTATATAATCTAAAGTGCTTACTATTAATTAATAGAAAGTACTACTAAGTACTTTATTTATTACTATTTACTATTAAATAGAGATAAGTAATAATAATATAAAAGTCTATATAAATAAATAGTTTTCTTATAATATATAAAGCTTTATATTTAATTTAATTAATTAAATTCAAGTTACTATTTATATTTACTATTATAATTATAATCGATTTATATTATAACTATTATTAATAATAAACCTTATAATATTATTATATAACCTTATTATCACTTAGTAATTAGGATCTTAACTACTTCTATATAATTTAGAAAACAAGTATTTATAATACTTTGAATATTATTATTATTTTTATATATCGAATTGATATCTCTATTATATCTAAATTAAACAACTAGACTAATACCTAGACTATTACTACTCTAGAAAACTAATAAGATATAGAAGGTAATATCAAAATAAATAAACTATATAAGATTATAATCTTAGAAACTTTTAAAGTAACTTTACTAAATAAATATAAAAGTAATTATTATAAACTTGAAATATTCCTACTCTAAATCGAAATATATATTATCTTTAATTAAGATAAATTTAATTGATAATCTATAGTAAGTAACTAGGCTACTTTGTATTTTAAAGAAGAAGTAACTAAATAGATTTAATTATATTTATAAGATTTTTTCAATAAAAAACTAGTAGATTATATATAATCTACTAAAGTTATCTTTAGCTTCTTCGAAAAATTCAAAATAGAAATTCGTTGAGTATTTAGTATTATTAATAAAAAAAGAGTTATAGAAGAAAAACTCTATAAATTAATATAAACTAGATTAGTTATAAAATATATTATTGAATTCAAGTACTATATAAATATTATAAAATAAAGAAATAAAATAGTTATAAATTATTATTGAAAAGAGTTTAAACTAATTATTAAATTTAAACTAAAAAGATCTATTAATTATAATAATCTAAATACCTTTATCAAAGAATCTATCTAAATAGATAATATACTATATAAATATTAATAAGATAAATAAGTTAAATAGTCTTAAAAGAATAAAGAATATTATAAATCTAATTAATTAAAAAAATATAATAGTAATTATAGTAACTCTATATAAATAAATACTATTATATCTTATAACAACTTTTCTTAAGAAGAAAGAGATTATAAATAAAAAAAGAAGCTTTACTTCGAATATAGATTTTAAAGTTATTTAGTAAGAGATTATTAAAAGAAATCTCAAGAATAGAAATTAAAGAAAAATAAGAAAAGAAAGGAATAGTTTAATATATTAATAGAAAGAGATACTCAAGATATATCTAAATATCAAATCAATATAATAAGTAAATAACTAAAAGATCAAAATAATAATTATATATTATTATTATAAATAATATATTATAATAATTATTACTTAGTATACTAGTTAAAGAAAAATAATATAAATTAATATCTTAAGAAACTATAAAAGAAAAGAAATTAAATAGATATACTTAGATAATAGTTAAAGAATATAATATATATTTTATTATAGATAGATAAAGAATAGACTATTAAAGAAAGAAATAATATATAAAGAGTTAGAGTTTAGACTTATCTATATTAAATAATCAAATATTATAATTATACTAGAAACTTTAAATTTAAGATAAGCGAAACTTATATATTAAAATATATAGATAATAAGTATTTTAAATAAAAATAGTTTGAAATAGAGAAGACTTACTAGAAGCTCTTTAAAATCAATTTCGAGGATATTATACTCTAAATTAAATAATACTAGGTTATATTCTAATATTTAAAAAAGATATAACTTTAATATTAAATCGAAAACAAAGAGAATATTTATATCAAATAACTAGTTATATAGTTTTTAGTAAAAAGCTAAGTATACTATATAAAATTAATAAATAAAGAAGTTAGAATATAATAGAATATATTAATTATAGAACTTTATTATAAAACACTCTATATTAATCAAAAATAACTTATAAAGTTATTTAGAGAATTAACTAAAAAGTTAAAAGACTTTCTAAAAATATAGTAATTCCTTTATATAGTATATATAAATAAATAACCACTTTAAATAGTAATAAACTTGAGAGCGATAAAAAATTTTATAATATTAAAAGCTATTACTTTAATAAAATTATAAACTCTTAAGAAACTAGTTCTATATATATTATATCTAGTTAATAAATAGTTAATTATAGAAAATAAATTGGTTTAGTATAAAATATAAAAATTCAAAATATAAATAAAATAGTATTCTAAATAGATATAAATAGATTTAATTCTATAAGAAGGATATTAAATAACTTTAAGAATATTATAATTAATATATTATAATCTATATATTAACTAGATTAAAAAGACTTTGAAATTAAATAAATATAAATATAAAATAAAGTTTATATAAAGTTTTATAAAACTAATATTCTAGATTAGAAAGTAATAAAAAAAACTATATATATTAAAAGTAAATAATACTTTAAAAGTTAGATATTTAATTTAAAATTCTTTATTAAAAAATATATTAATAAAATATTAGAAATATATAAAGATTTTTAAAAAAAAGTTTTAAAAGAATATTTTATTAAAATATTAATTTTAGAATTATAAAATAAAATTAAAAGAAAAAAAGAAATTATTATTTTTATTAATTATATTATTATTAAAAAAGAAGTTTAAATTATTTTATAAATATTTTAATAAAAACTTAATAAAAGAATTTATTAGAAAATCTACTTTATTAATAGAAGTTTTAATTTTCTTTATATTAAAGAAAGAAGATAAAAAAGAAAGACTAGTTATTAATTATTAAAAGTTTAATAATATTATAATAAAGGATTATTATTTATTACTATTAATTAGTAAATTATAAAACTAAATTAAGAAAACTAAATATTTTATAAAATTAAATTAATATATAAAATTCAATTTAATTTAAATTAAGGAAGATAACAAATAGAAAACTATATTTTATATTTAATATAGATATTATAAGTACTAAATAATATCTTTCAAACTTATAAATATATTAACTATATATATAAGATTAGTTAACAACTTGTTAAGAAAGTATCTTAATAATTATTATATAGTTTACCTTAATAATATTTTAATCTTTATTAAGACTTTTAAAAAGTATATTAAAATTATATAAGAAATCTTAGAAATTCTCTAAAATATAGATATTTTATTAAAACTATTTAAATATAAATTCTATATTATTAAAACTAAATTCCTAAAATATATTATTAATATAATAAAACTTAAAATAAATTTAAATAAAATAAAAGAAGTTTTAAAATAAAGATAATTTATTATTATTAAAGAAATATAATTATTTTTAAAATTTATAAACTTTTATAAATAATTTATTAAAGATTATTTGAAAATTATAATATTTTTTATAAAGTTAATTAAGAAAGATATTAAATATAAATAAAGTAATATAATATAATAAATATTTAATATCTTTAAATAAACTTTTATATAAATATTAGTTTTTATTATTTTTAATCTTAAATAACTAATTATTATTAAAATAAATATATTAGACTATATATTAAATATAGTTTTTAATTAACTAAATAAAAACAAAAAGTTATAATTAGTAATATATTATTTTAGAAAACTATAGTTAATAAAGTTAAATTACAAGATTTATAATAAAGAATTACTAGTTATTATTAATATTTTTAAAGAATAAAAAGTTTATTTTAAAGGATCTAAATATATAATCTAAGTTTATTTAGATTATAAGAATTTAATATACTTTATAATAACTAAAGTTCTAAATAGATAATAGATATAATAAATAAAAATATTAGTTATATATAATTTTAAGATATTGTATATTAAAGAAAATAAAAACACTAAAATTAATATACTTAGTAGAAAACTGAAATACTTAGAGAATAAAATATATAAATTATATATTATACTTTAAGAAGAAAAAGATTTATTAATATTCAATATAGTTTAACTAATTATAATAATATTACTTTGTAATAACTATTTAAAAAAGTAAGTATAAAAATATTATAAGAATAATTCTATTATAAAATAAATATTAGAATAATTAAGTAAAGAGTTTATAATCAAGAATAATATTATATACTTTTATAAGAAAATATATATCTCTTTAATATTAGCTAAGTAGTATACTTAAAAATAATATAAGTTACTAGCTTATAGATACTAAGGAATTATAAAAATATTTATAAAGATTAAAGCGAACTATTATTTCTTATAAATAAGAAAGATAATTAAAGAAGTTATCAGAAACTATAATATTTATATATAAAACAAAACTTTATAATATACTTTATATAGTTAATTTAAAACTTCAGATATATTTACTTAGTTATAAAAGTTTATTATATAAGACTTTGTAATCAAACTACTATATTCAAAGAATCTAATTATAAGAATAATATATAATTTTATCTTAGTAATTATAAATCGATTAACTAAATTTAGATATATAATTCCTTATAAAGAAAGTAGTATAATAGAAGATTTAGTATATATCTTTTTAAGAACAATAGCTAATATATATAAAGTACTAATAAAGATAATTTCGGATCAAGATAAACTCTTTATATTAAAATTCTAATAGATATTTATAGTATTATTAGAAATCAAAAGAAAGTTATTTACAATATTTTACTTATAGATAAATAGTTAAATAAAATAACTAAACTAAACTTTAGAATAATATTTATAATACTATATTAATTATAAACAAGATAATTAAGTAGAATTACTATTACTTATATAATTTATATATAATACTTTGAAAGTAATAACTATAAGTATAATACTAGTTTATATTAACTTTGGATTTGAATTAAAAGTATATAATATATAATTAATAAATAAAGTAAAATCAAATATAAGTATTATAAAAATAGATAAACTAAAAGAATTATATAAATAATTATTACTTGATATTAAGTTTATTTCGTAATAAACTATAAATTACTATAATTCGAAGTATAATATAAAATTAATATTTAAGAAAAAAGATAAGATTTACCTCTTTAAATAAAATATTAATATAAAAAGACTAAATAATAAACTAGATTATAAGAAATTAAAACTCTTTAAGATCAATAAAGTAATTAGACTAGTTAATTATAAATTAAAGTTATTAATAATAATAAAGATATATTTAGTTTTCTATATTTTATTATTCGAGTTAATACTATTAAGAGTACTAGATATACTCTATATTAAAATTAAACTAGTTAATCTAAATATTAAATATAAAGTCAAAGAAATATTAAATTATAAATATATTAGAGAATAACTTTATTATTTAATTAAATAGAAAAGTTACTTATACTTAGAAAATATATAAGAACTAATCAAGAATTTAAATTATTTATAATATTTAGAGAAATTCTATTAAAAGTACCTTTGTTTTCTAGTTAAATAGCTAGCTCTAAGTTACTTATCGAAAGGAGCTTGAAAACAAAAGAATTAACTTTAAAAAAACTAATTATCTAAGAAATTCATTTAACTTATTTAGATTATTTCTTTTCTAATCTCTCTCTTTTCTCTTTAGTATCTAGCTTGTTTAAGAAATAAAGACTTTAACAAAGTATTTTTATAATATATTTATAAAACAAATCCTTCTACTATTTAAAATAAAGTAGCTTTGTTAATATCTTCTTTTTCTTTTAACAAATCTTTATCTCTTTTTATTCTAATATCTTTTAATCCTCTTTAGTAGAACTAAAAATATTGTACTTAATATAATTATTAACTTTTATATACTCAGAATATTTTTTCGAATTAGAAATAACTTTATATTTAAATCCTTTATTTTTATAATAAGAATAAATTATATCTATAAGAATTCCTCTAGAAGTATAAGAAAATAAATTAATATAACGATTTATTAACTTATTAATATAAATTATAAATATAATAAAGAAAGAAAGAATAAAGTATTTATTAAAAGATTTAAATAGATACTTTATATTATTATAATAAATATTAGAATAATACTAAACTAGAAAGAGGATAATATTATAACTCTAAGTTATAATAGATATTTAAGAACTTTAAGTTTAGAAGGTAAGATTTATAACTATAATTATTATACTAAGAATAGTACTAAATATTAGAACTAATAATATTCTCTTAATAGAAATTTATTAGTAAAACTCTATTAACAAAACTATATTAATAAGTATCTTTAATAAAACTTTAAATAAGAATAAATATACTTAGTAGAATAAGAATAAAATAAGATAATTCTAGATTAATTAAGAGTTATATAATTTAGAGTATTTACTATTAATTAATAGAGAGTATTACTAAATATTTTATTTACTACTACTTACTACTAAGTAGAGATAAATAATAATAATATAAAGGTCTATATAAATAAATAGTTTTCCTATAATATATAGAGTTTTATATTTAATTTAATTAATTAAATTCAAGTTACTATTTATACTTATTAGTATAATTACAATCGATTTATACTATAATTATTATTAATAATAAACCTTATAATATTATTATATAACCTCACTATCACTTAGTAATCAAGATCTTGATTACTTCTATATAATTCAGAAGATAAGTATTTGTAATATAATTATATTATATTACTTTATTTTAAAATCAAATTTAATAATTATAATTATAATTATTTAAAAAGAATAAAATATAAATATTATAATATATATTAATTTAATTATACTTTTAATTTAGAGATTATTCTTTATTATAAAGTATAATTTATATTTTATAATAAATTTATTTTAATTAGTTTTATAAGTAAATATCTATTTAAAAAGAATTAAACTTATTATAATTAAACTTTTTAGAATCTCTCTTTATATATTATAAAACTTAAAATTATTAATCTCTTTATTATAATTAATTTTAAATATTAGTTTTAATAAATAACTTTTAAAATCTTAATAATATTTAAATACTTTAAATATTTAAATTTTATAAATTTTAAATAACTATAATAATTCTATTATAAGTTTCTTAAATTTATTTATAATTATTATTATTATTATATTATAAAATATTATAAAGTTTCTTTACTCTTTATCTTTATTTATATTTAACTAATTAAGCTAGAATATATTATAGAAATTATTAAGTTTCTTAATATTTTATTTAAATAATTAAGAGATAATTATATTAATAAAAATATTAATAATCTTTTTATTATATTAAGAATAATATCTTTTCTTCTTTCTTAATATATTAATTAAATTAAATAGTTGAAAAGTAAATAAACTTTAATTAATTTTATTAATTTTATCTATCTTTTTTATTAAAATCTTAATTATAAATCTTAATCTTTTAAATAGTAATTTAGTTATTAATATATTTAATAATTGATTATTATCTGATTCTTTAAAATAAAACTTAATCTAATTTCTTTTATATAACTAGTTACTATTATATAGTATATATATAAAGTTATATAATTTATCTTTAATTTAGAAGAGTATATATTTAAATACTTCTTTATCTAAACTATCTTTATATTCTTTATAAAATATATTAACTATATTAATATATTTGAAATCTATTTTATTTTCAAACTTAGTAATCTTCTTGATTATTAATAAGTCTAAAAAAATAATAATACTTAATTCTAAATTCTTTATTCTAATTCTTTTTAAACTTTATTTATTATTAATAAAGTTTATTATTTTTATACTTTAAATTTAATCTAAGATAATTAAAATTTTATTATCTTTTTAATTTTTAAACTAATTATTAAAGCTTTGTATATTTAAACTACTTTTATTATTATCTAAATATAAACTATTATCCTTTAAATAAATATTACTAAAAAATATCTATTTATTATTATTAGGTTTCTTTATCTCTAAAACCTATTTATAATAATTCTATTTATTAATATTTTCTAAAATAAACCTTTTAATAAATAAAATAAGTTTAATAATATTATTACTTTCTAATATTAATTTATCTAAGTTTTTAATAATATTTATATTAAAGGTTTAAATAAAGTTATTTAATAATTCTTTTAAAGTTAATTCTTATTTCTTAGTAACTTTAAAATAAATAATATTCTTATTAAACTAAATATTTCGAATAATAATAATCTGATTAAGTTTTAAAACCTATATTCTATAAATTAGTATATTAAATATATAATTTATTAGATATTTAAAATATACTCTCAAATTTATCTTATATTACTTTTTATTTATCTATATTTCTTGTTCTTTATCAAGAGAGTAAATATAATAATTAAAATAATAAATACTATTCTAGTTAAAATATAAGTTAATAATAATTAATATTACTAATATTAAATTATACTAATAAAAGTATTATTTAAACTAATTATCAAGAACTTTATTTAGAGTTCTAAACTCTTATTATTATAAAGAACTAATATTATATAAATAAATTACTATTTATATAATTTTAAACTATAAATTTATAAAGAGCTTTATTTAAGTTTATATTTTTATTATTTTAATAATAATCTTTTAATCTATATACTCTATTATATTATTTGATTTATAAATATAAATTAATAATAACTTTATTTTAATTCCCTCTATTTCAATTTATTATTTAAACTTAGTATAACTATTAATTCTAATTATTAATATATTATTATCTTATTTAATAATATATATTAATAAGTAATATTATTATTTTATTTATACTTTAAAATTTATAATAATATAAAATACTTTAT
>JANGZZ010000520.1:0-11869 GCA_026225955.1 Clarireedia paspali | reverse complement strand
GAGAAACTGGCGGGCATAGGCAGAGAGCGATTCAACGTATCTCCGCTGCCCTTCTGCATAAATCGTATCAAACGCAAGCGACGATTTTCCGGAGCCGGATAAGCCTGTCAGAACAACGAGCTTATCACGCGGAATTGTCACATCTATGTTTTTTAAATTGTGAGCGCGCGCACCTTTCACACTAATTTTATCGAGTGCCATCTAGTTTCATCCTTCCGCTTTAAGCTCTAGTATCAGGTCACGAAGCTCGGCAGCACGCTCGAAGTTGAGCCCTTTAGCCGCTTCTTTCATCTCTGATTCCATTTGCTGTATGACTTTTTCGCGCTCTTTTTTAGACAGCTTGCCGAGTTTTGGAAGAGCTGATTCCAGTTCTTCCGCATCTTCCGGGGCAATAACAGCGCGAATCGTCTCGGCAATTTTTTTCTGGATTGTCTTCGGTTCAATGCCGTGTTTTTCATTGAATGCCTTCTGTGTTTCACGGCGGCGTTTTGTTTCATTTATGGCAATTTCCATGGAATTCGTCATTTTGTCGGCATACATAATAACGTGTCCGTTTGAGTTCCGGGCAGCGCGTCCGATTGTCTGAATCAGCGACCGCTCCGATCTCAGGAAGCCTTCTTTATCCGCATCAAGGATGGCGACAAGAGACACTTCAGGGATGTCGAGTCCTTCCCGGAGAAGGTTGATTCCGATAAGAACATCAAATTTCCCTAGGCGCAGTTCCCTGATAATCTCGATCCGCTCGAGCGTTTTGATTTCAGAATGCAGGTAATTAACCTTGATTCCGATGTCTTTTAGGTAATCGGTTAGATCCTCGGACATTTTCTTCGTGAGGGTCGTAACGAGGACTCGCTCGTTGCGCTCAATTCGGGCATGAATCTCCCCGATCAGATCATCAATCTGACCCTGAATCGGCCTGACATCGATGGTCGGATCAAGAAGCCCTGTCGGACGGATAATCTGCTGCACCATTTCAGGTGTATGATCAAGCTCGTACGGTCCTGGAGTTGCAGATACAAACAGGATGTTGTTGATATGCTCTTCAAACTCGTCAAACTGAAGAGGACGGTTGTCCTTGGCTGACGGCAGGCGGAAGCCGTGATCAACAAGAACCTGCTTTCTCGCCTGGTCACCGTTGAACATGCCTCTGATTTGAGGAATCGTCACATGTGACTCATCTACAACAATCATAAAATCCTTCGGGAAAAAGTCGAGAAGCGTGTAGGGCGTTGAACCGGCCGGGCGGAGCGTCAGGTGCCTTGAATAGTTCTCAATCCCTGAGCAAAAGCCCATTTCCCGCATCATTTCAAGGTCGTACCTCGTACGCTGCTCAAGACGCTGCGCTTCAAGAAGCTTTCCGTTCTCATGAAGCTCTTTCAGCCGCTCTTCAAGCTCTTTTTCAATATTTCCAATCGCGACTCTCATTTTTTCTTCGCGGGTAACGAAGTGGGATGCCGGGAAGATCGAGACATGCTCGCGGTCGCCGCGGATTTCACCGGTCAGCGCATCGACCTCGCGGATGCGGTCAATTTCATCCCCGAAAAATTCAACCCGGATGCACTGTTCATCTCTTGAAGCAGGGAAAATCTCTACAACATCCCCGCGCACCCTGAACGTTCCGCGCTTAAAATCAATGTCATTGCGCTCATATTGTACATCCACAAGCTTCCGGAGAAGCTGATTGCGTTCAATATCCATGCCCGTGCGCAAAGAAACGACCAGGTCGCGGTATTCTTCAGGAGAACCGAGGCCGTAGATGCAGGATACACTGGCAATGATGATGACATCTTTCCGTTCAAATAACGAGGCGGTAGCGGAGTGCCTCAGTTTATCGATTTCATCATTGATGCTTGCGTCCTTTTCAATAAATGTGTCCGTCTGCGGGACATAGGCCTCCGGCTGGTAATAGTCATAGTAGCTGACAAAGTATTCGACTGCATTGTTCGGAAAGAACTCTTTAAACTCGCTGTACAGCTGTCCGGCGAGTGTTTTATTGTGGGCGATGATCAGCGTCGGCTTGTTCACTTCCTGAATGACGTTTGAAACGGTAAACGTCTTCCCGGTGCCTGTTGCTCCAAGAAGCGTCTGATGCTTCTTCCCATCTTTAATGCCCTGGACGAGCTGCTTGATCGCCGCTGGCTGATCGCCTTCCGGCTTATAATTTGATACTAACTCAAAACGATCGCTCAACAGGAGGACCTCCATTCGTATGTAATCAGTATTCATATTTTACCATAATCACAGAGAAAAACACTAAAAATACGAACGATAGTTCGTATTTTTCTTTCGACAATTTGGTTTGATTTTATCATTATCGCCTGAAAAAGCTATTTAAATGCTTGTGTTTCTTATTTCAATACCTTTTTAGAGAGGGAGGTAAACCGGAAGGGTGTTTTATAGAAAACAAAAAAACCTGCTCCCACCGGGAACAGGTTCTAATTGGTCTTTTCATTTCTCGTCCTTTTGGCCATTTTTGCTGCGTACAGGAAGCCTGCGATAACCGACACCGCGCCAAGAGCGATAAGCAGCCAGGAATCCATGTAGCCCTTTGAATAGGCTGCAGCAAGAAGGGCGATTGTCAGCACCGCTGCCACGTAGTGATTATACGTCACGCGCGCAAACAGTGTGAGAATGACAAAAGGCAGGACGAGAGCCAGAGCTGCTTTCAATAGCATTCAATCAGCCCCCGCTTATTTATCTGTAGCCGAATAGCTTTGATAGTCATTTTCCTGCAGAAGATCGATCAGCTGAATCTCTTTATGGTTTTCACTGAAATGCCTGAAGGTAAATTCGTTTTCAAACAGAACGGCATACTGGTCGTTTCGGTCGCGGACAAGAAGGCTTCTTGAATCGAAGAAGCGTTTTTCAAACTTGTCGTTGCCGATCCACCTTGGAATGCGGTCGCCCATTGGCACAAATTCAATTTCAACGTTATATTCCGCTCTCATGCGGTATTCGAACACTTCATATTGAAGCTGTCCGACTGCACCGAGGATAATATCATCAGTAGAATCCTGGCGGAAGTACTGAATCGCGCCTTCCTGAACAAGCTGTTCAATTCCTTTGCGGAACTGCTTTGCTTTCATGACGTTTTTCACGCGAACTTTTTTAAACATCTCAGGCGGGAACTGCGGAAGCTCATCATATTGATAGCCATCCTTGCCGGCTGTCAGCGTGTCCCCGATCTGATAGACGTTCGGATCATAGATTCCGATGATATCGCCCGCGAACGCTTCATCAACGGTTTCTCTGTCTTTGGCCATGAAAACTTGAGTCTGATTCAGCTTCAGCGTTTTGTTCGTTCTGCTCAGCTGAACACTCATGCCTCGCTCAAATCGGCCTGAGCACACACGAAGGAATGCGATTCTGTCGCGGTGAGCCGGGTTCATGTTGGCCTGAATTTTAAAGATGTAGCCTGAAAATTCTTCTGTTTCAGGAGATATAAAGCCCTGATTTGTTCTTCTTGGCTGCGGCGGAACGGCATACTGAAGAAACACGTCAAAGAACGATTTCACCCCGAAGTTTGCCAGTGCGCTTCCGAAGAATACAGGCGTCAGTTCTCCGCGTTTCACACGGTCAGCGTCGAACTGGTTTCCGGCTTCTTCAAGCAGCTCAAGCTCATCAAGCGTTTCAAGGTACGTCGGATGGCTGCCGATTTCGCTGCCTTCCACTTCAGCTGCAGGAATGATTTCCTCCTGCTCGTTTCCTTTAAATTGAACGACTGTGTGCTGCTCGCGGTCAATAATTCCAAGGAACCGCTTGCCCATTCCAACCGGCCAGTTCATTGGATAGGATTCGATGCCGAGCACTTCTTCAATTTCAGACAGAAGCTCAAGCGGATCTTTTCCTTCGCGGTCAAGTTTATTAATAAAGGTGAAAATAGGAATGCCTCTCATGCGGCAGACTTTAAACAGCTTGATCGTCTGCGGCTCAACCCCTTTAGTGGAGTCGATGATCATCACAACGCTGTCAACTGCCGTCAGTGTGCGGTAGGTGTCCTCACTGAAATCTTCGTGTCCAGGAGTATCAAGGATATTAACGTGGAAGTCATGGTAAGGAAAACTCATGACACTTGATGTAACGGAAATGCCGCGTTTTTTCTCGATTTCCATCCAGTCGGAAGCGGCAAACTTGCCGGTTTTCTTCCCTTTTACTGTTCCTGCTTCGCGAATCACTTTCCCGAAATACAGGAGCTTTTCTGTTAACGTTGTTTTACCGGCATCAGGATGGGAGATGATGGCAAACGTCCGTCTCTTTGAAATTTCATTATCTATGCTCATATATGATTACCCTCACAAAGTTTACTTCGTTTGAAATATATCACATTTAGAGCAATAGAACAATTTCAGCCCGGACTTTCTTTAAACAGGAGCTGTGAAAAAAAGAACATTGACCGCAGCCATAATGACAGCGCCTACAAGAATGAAGACCGTATCCTTCTTTTTCATAAAATCTCTTCCCCTTTCCTATTTTTCAGTCATATTTGTAATCAGTTTACCAGAGAAGTATGAACAAACTATGAACAGCGGATCTTACTTCTCTGGAAATTTGAGGATAAATGTTGTTCCCTGATTCTTTTTGCTGACAATGTCAATTTCTCCGTTATGCATGAGGACAAGCTGCTTTACAATCGAGAGGCCAAGGCCGAATTCCCCGAACTGATGACCTGTGCGTGACATGTCCGCCTTGTAAAACCGCTGCCAGATGGCTTTCACTTCCTCTGGATCCATGCCGATTCCCGTGTCCTCTATTGTAATAATGGTTTCTTTATACCCCCTTTTGCCCCGAAGGCAAACAGTCCCGCTCTCTGTAAACTGAATACTGTTTTTCGTAATGTTGATGAGGATCTGGATGAGCCGGTCATAATCGGCGTAAACCTCTGCATCAGCATCTGAAGTAATATCAAGCCGGACATTTTTATCTTCTGCCTGTAGCTCTAAATGTTCTTTTATAACTTCAAAAACCTCAATCAGCTGAATCTTTTCTTTAAAAAGCTTCACCTGGTTTGAACGGATTTTTTCATAATCCAGATTTTCATTTACGAGCCTGATCAGCCGTTTTGTCTCCTGACTCACAAGCTGCAGTCCCCGGTCTTTTTCCGTTTCCGGAATCATGTTGTTTTTCAGCCCTTCTATGACACCGCTGATGGTCGTGAGCGGCGTCCTCAGCTCATGTGAGACATCCGCCATGAATTTTCTCCGGCGGTTCTCTAAACTCTCGATTTCTTCATTTGATTTTTTCAGCTGACCGGCCATGATGTTGAAATCGTTGGCCAGTTCACCAATCTCATCGATTGTGGAAGTTGGCACGGAGATATCATATTTCCCTTCAGCAATCATAGACGTTGCGTTTCTGATCCGCTGAATTCTCTTCACGTGAAGACTGGACAAAATCCAGCTGAGCAGCAGGGAAACAGAAAGCGAAATAAGGATTGTGTAAAGCAGGTACCTGTTGATTTCACTGATTGTCTCCCGTGAGCCTTTAATCGGAGACACAAGCAGGATCCCTCCCGACAGCGAGCCGTTCTCTATATACGGCAGGGCAACGAGCGATACCTCCTGGTCGAACCGCTTGATTTCATGCTTGACCACAATCCGTTCACCGGATTTCAGATTCTCCCATTCCTCGTCTGTCGGCTGAAATCTCGGGGCATTGCCTGAGTAGGGATAAAAGATCATCCCTTTATCATCAAACAGGCTGAAGCGTATGCCCCGTGCACTTAAAACATGATCATATTCTTTCAGCGCCCGCTCCCCCCTGTTGTTTTTCACATCTGAGAGGATTCTGTTTCCGTACTGTTCAAGCTCCTCTACCTTGTTTTCATAAACAAAGGATTCCGCATATTGCGCAACAACCAGGCTTAAAATCATAAAGGCGATGATCAGAATGCTGATGTGGCTTAGAAACAGCTGGTAAAGATATTTAATCCTCATTCGGATCCGGCCGTTTCATCAAATTTATAGCCAACTCCCCAGACCGTGTGGAAAAAAGGACGCGCTTTCGTGCCGAGTTTTGCACGGAGCCGTTTAATATGGACATCAACGGTCCGCTCATCTCCGTAGAACTGATAGCCCCATACTCTCTCAAGCAGCTGCTCGCGCGTAAAAACCTGGCGCGGATGCTCTGCAAAATAGCAGAGAAGCTCAAATTCTTTTGGTGTAAGGTTTTCAATTTTCCCGTTATCAAGAAGAACCTCGCGTGTCTGTTTATTAATTTTAAAGTAAGTTGTTTGTAAAACATCTGTTTCTTCTTTAGGCGTCCTCGCGGCTGCGTGTCTCCTTGATACAGCTTTAATCCGTGCCATCAGCGCAAGCGGACTGAACGGCTTTGTCACATAATCGTCCGCTCCCATTTCAAGTCCGAGAACCTGATCTGATTCACTGTCTTTGGCCGTCAGCATAATAATGGGAACCGTTCCTCTTTCCTCCCTGATTTTCCGGCAGAGCGAAACCCCGTCCATCCCCGGCAGCATCCAGTCGATGATCAGCACGTCCCAGTCCTCCTGCTTATACGCTTTGTACCCTTCAAGGCCATCTTTTATAAAAGCACCATTAATGCCTTCTTTTGAAAAAAACATCTCGAGCATCTCGCTGACGCTCTGATTATCTTCTATTACTAGAACCTTCATCTCTTCACCTTCCAAATGAATCACTTTCTATTCAAAGTAAAGTGAATTTCACCGTTTCGCAACTATTTTCTAAATTGTTCCCTGTTTTTTAAAACTTAGGAAACAGATTGGACACAGTTTGTTCATGTTTCCTCATTAATCTGTAAAAGCCCGAGCTTATGGCCCCAATTACAGGAAAAGGAGAAAACATATGAATTTTATCAAACGCGGTTTTTTAAGTGTGAAAGCACGGGCCGGAAAAAGCCTGCTGCAGGTATTTATTTTTACTGTTATTTGCGTGTTTGTTTTATCAGGCCTGTCCATTCAGTCAGCTGCTGAAAAATCAAGTGTGCTTGCAAGAGAATCTCTCGGCGGTGAAGTGACCTTGAATGTGGACATGGAAAAAATGATGGAACAGCAGCGAAGCGAAAGTACAGCGCAAGAAGGGCGGATCCGGTTTCAGCCTGTGCCGATTCCTGAAGAAGCAGCTGAAGAGCTTGCTTCTTATTCTCAAGTAAAAGGATATAACCTCCTATCGTCAACATTCGCTGCAGCGAGCAGTTTTGAACCAATCGAAAATGAATCCTCCGACACAGAAGAAGAAAATCAGGGTCCCGGCGGAATGGGCGGAGGCGGCATGATTTCAGCGGATGTTACCTTGCAGGGAGTGATGTTTACTGACTCTGTTCAGGCCTTTTTAAACAGCGAATCTGTTCTGACTGAAGGCCGGCATCTCACAGATGCGGATATCGATAAAAATGTAGCCGTTATTGAAAAGACGCTTGCTGAGGAGAACGAGCTTGCTGTCGGAGATAAACTGACGGTTAAAGGAGCAGCGAGCGAAGAAGAAACTGCATTGGAACTGGAGATTGTCGGCATTTACGAAACAACTGCCGCAACCACAGACCTTGGCGGAAGAAATATCTCTGCCATGAATCCTTATAATCAGCTTTATGTGCCTTATACAAAAGCTGCCGAGCTTAAGGGCACCGATTATGAAGGGACGATTGACCAAGCCATCTATTACATGAATGATCCTGAGCAAATAGATTCTTTTATTTCTGAAGCCAAAGAAAACAGCAGCATAGATTTTGACACGTTTAAACTGGATGCCAATGACCAGACGTACCAGCAGATGATCGGGCCAATCAACAATGTCGCCTCTTTTTCCAAAAATGTCGTTTATTTAGTGACGATTGCAGGTGCAGTCATTTTGGCGCTTGTTATCATGATGTCAATACGCGAACGGAAATATGAAATGGGCGTTCTGCTTGCAATCGGCGAAAAGCGATGGAAGCTCGTCGGCCAGTTTCTGTTTGAGATCCTGATTGTTGCCATTATTGCCCTTGGCGTTTCCTCCATTTCAGGCCAGGCTGTGGCAAAGCAGTTCGGAGATCAGCTGCTGTCACAGGAGCTTTCACAAGCTGAAGAAACAGCATCAAATCCTGCTTCGTTTGGCGGAGGGAGAGGCGGGATGGGTATGGGCGGAACACTTGGCAGCGGTAATGCCGCAGCAAGTGCTGAACCGATTGAGGAGATGGAAATTGAAGTCACAGGCAGCGACCTTGGCATGTTGTTTGGAATCGGTCTTCTGATTGCAGTCATATCTGCCATAATACCGGCACTGTCAGTCTTGAGACTTCAGCCAAAAACAATCTTAACCAAACAAGATTAGGAGGAACACACTATGACAAACCTGCTGCAATTTGAAAACGTCAGCTACTGGTATCATCATGAAAATAAAAAGCATGTCATTTTAAACGATATTTCAATCGGCTTTAACAAAGGAAGCTTTTACACAATTGTCGGCCCTTCAGGTTCAGGTAAAACCACCTTCCTTGCACTGGCCAGTGCCCTCGATCTCCCAAAGGAAGGATCAGTGCTGTATGAAGGAAAAACGATAAAGAAAATTGGACTTGCCAACTTTCGGAATAAACATGTATCCATTGTTTTTCAGTCCTACAATCTCCTTCCCTATATGACGGCTCTGCAAAATGTGACAACAGCCATGGAAATTACAGGATCAAAACAAAAAGACAAAAAAACTTTTGCCTTAGAGATGCTTACGAAAGTGGGCATCACCGAAAAGCAGGCCCGCCAGAAAGTTCTCACACTCAGCGGCGGTCAGCAGCAGCGCGTTTCCATTGCCAGAGCCCTTTCCTGCGAATCCGATCTGATTATCGCCGATGAGCCGACAGGCAATCTTGATGAGGACACCGCAAAAGACATTGTCCGCCTGTTTCAGTCTCTTGCCCATGATGAAAATAAATGCATCATCGTTGTTACACATGATCCAAGCATTGCCGAGATCTCCGATGTTACGGTAAAGCTTTCTAAAAGGAGCTTTACTGTAAAGGAAAACGGGATTTTAATGAACCGTTAATGGCCGTCTTCAAATTGGCTGGTTTAAAATGTTCGCGCCTGCAGCCTTGACTTTAAATACAGGCACTTCATTTGAAAACAGTTCACTCTTTCTCCTATAATGTCAAAGAAACTTGTTTATAAAACTCAGAGGAGTGTTCTACATATGAAAGCATTATTACTTAAAGGAAAAGGCGAATGGAAAGACATGCAGGTCGGTGAAAGTGAAAAGCCGTCGCCCGGCAGAGGCGAAATTCTCATTAAAGTGAAAGCAGTCGGACTGAATCCGGTTGATTATAAAACAGCAACAGGCGGCAATCCGCTTTGGAGCTATCCCCACATTCTCGGCCTTGATGCTGCAGGCATCGTTGAGGAAACAGGTGAAGGCGTGGAGCACCTGCAAATCGGAGACCGCGTCGTATATCACGGCGACCTGACGAAAAAGGGCGGATTTGCAGAGTACGCTGTGACAACTGCCCACACAGTATCCATCATTCCGGAGTCAGTCTCATTTGAAGATGCTGCAGCCCTTCCGACTGCGGGCTACACAGCCTATCAGGCTCTTTACAGAAAGCTCCGCGTCACAGAAGGCGAATCGATTCTGATCCACGGGGGAGCAGGAGGAGTCGGCGGATTTGCCATCCAGATGGCGAAACGTTCAGGACTGACAGTCTATACAACGGCATCTGCCTCCAATCATGAGTTTGTGAAATCTCTCGGAGCAGACCATGCAATTGATTACAATGAAACAGACGTTACGGCTGAAATCATGAAGCTGACCGGCGGAAACGGGGTCGATGCTGTCCTTGATACAGTAAGCCGTGAGAACGCAACAAACTCTCTTGACTGCCTAGCCTTCAACGGCCGGATTGCCTATATCGCAGGCGCACCTGATTTTACAAAGGTTAAGCCATTTACCAAAGCCATTTCGTATCATGAAATCGCTCTTGGCGCTGTTCATCAGTCCGACAACCTTGAGCAGCAAAAAGATTTAGCGGTATTGGGCGATGACATGCTGCTTCTGCTTGCAGAAAGACAGCTGAACTCCCTGCTTGAGCAGGTCATCCCGCTTGAAGAAGTGCCCCATGCACTTGTACAATTATCGGAGCGCCATGTAAAAGGAAAAATGGTTGCGAAAATTTGATAATCGGAAAGACCGGGTTTTTGAGCCCGGTCTTTCTTTTTTCTCCGGACAGGCAATATGCTCATTCCGGGTTTTGAGGATTGACCCGGGATTGCATCAGACACCATAATGGAGAGAGTGCCTATTTACAGGGTTATTATCTGAAAAGTTCAATAACGTATAGAAAATGTTCACAAAGATACGACATCTTTTTGTCAAATCTATCCGTCTATTACTTTCCAGTTCAAATACCTGTTAAGATAGTAGATAATTAGTTAAGTTAGACAAGAGTTTTGTACGTAAAATGAGCGCATGTGTCTGGTCAGATTCTGCAGGCAGCATACAGGTGCGCTTGCATGTATATTTTTTAACACTTGAAAAGGAGAATTGTGATGAAAAGTTCAGAGGTTATCGTAGAAGATTCTCTTTCTATAAAAAGCATCTTTTCCTGGAGCAATCTTAAAGCCATCGTCAAAGACGGCATCGTAAAATCAAACCTTCTCGGCATGTTCGCAGGTCTTTCTGTGGCCCTGTCCGTATATAATGCAAATTTTGTAGACAACATTTTAGTGGTGATTCTCGCCCTGCTTGGTACAGCAGCCGTTGTCGGCGGAGCAGGCGCAATCAATAACTACTACGACAGAGACATTGACTCTCTTATGCAGCGCACGATGGAAAGACCGACCGTTACGGGGTCCATTCATCCGAAGTTTGCGCTCTGGCTCGGAATAGCCCTATCCATCAGCGGGGCAGTGTTCCTGTATCTTATTTCTCCGCTGACAGCTTTTATCGGTGTACTTGGTCTCTTTCTTTATTTAGTACCCTACACAATGTGGACGAAACGCAAAACAATCTACAACACGGAAGTGGGAAGCTTATCAGGTGCCATCGCTCCGCTGATCGGCTGGGCAGCCATCTCGCCTGACCTGTTTCATCCGGCAGCTTTCGGCCTGTTCGTTCTTATGTTTTTATGGCAGCCTCCGCATTTTTACGCGATTGCCATCAGACGCTTTGATGACTATAAAAACGCAGGCGTTCCAATGCTTCCGGTCGTGAAAGGAACACCGCGCGCCAAAGTTCAAACAATCGTTTATTTAATTGCCCTGCTAGCAGCTTCATTCCTTTTCCTGTCCTTCAGCAAAGTCGTTGCGTTCTCCATGTTCGCCCTGACTCTTGCATGGATGATCGCAGGCCTTGCAGGCTATAAGAAAATGGACGACTACAAATGGGCAACAATGATGTTCATCTTCTCGCTGAATCATTTGACGATTATTTTCACTATGCTTATTATTGTTTCTTTCCTATAAGAAAAGCCAGCCGCTCAGGCTGGCTTTTTTCTATTCCGTCATAACACCCCAGCCGTCCGCGTATCCGCCAAGAGGCTTTACAATAGCATCGAGCTTTTTCTGCACGGCCGTAATTTCATTGTGCTTCAAATGCATTTTAATGGAACCGAAGCATGTCCACTCTTCCACATCATCATCATACTCCATCATGAACTTATAACCGTTATCAGCAAGCGCCTTAATCATCGCTTCCCCGTTCTTCTCATCTGGTACAGCTACATAAAAATCAACATTGTGAGGCTTTTTAAAATTCAGCCCTTCCCTGTAAAGCATGCTCAGGATCTTGCCGTCCTCATCCTTTGGAAACTTCATTCTTACTCCTCCTGCTACTCAAGTCTCTATCCATTATAAAGCATTCCCATCCTAAAGACCGAGAAAAGTTCAGTCCGATGCCGAATCTGTTTTTCGCGCCGGCTCCCATATAATGAAAGT
>JANGZZ010000519.1:0-11874 GCA_026225955.1 Clarireedia paspali | reverse complement strand
AATATATTATTTATATAATACTAATATATTACTAAGTTATTAATTAATCTAAAAAATATAACTTTATATTTATATATATTATATTAAATATAGAAGGTAATATACTTTTTAGATATTAAGTTTATATAAATATAATAGAATATTTAGTAGATATTTAATTTAGTAAAGACTTTAGTTTTTGAAAACCTAGTTAAAGTCTTATTAATAAGTAATAATAGATATTAGTTTTTATAAATAAAAGTATTCAAAGTTTAAAAATCAATATATAAATAAAAGAAACTATTAAACTTTTTTATAAATAAAATAGAAGTAATAAAAAGAGTTTAATTTAGTTTAATAAAACTTTTTAATAAATTATTTATAATATATTCTTTAATTACTTCTAATTCCTTTAATAATATCTTATAAAATAAATTATATTTAAAAGTTTTTTCTTTATTATCTTTTAATTAGATCTTATAATTATATAGATAATAAAAAAGTAAGATATTAGATTCTATTTTAGAAAATATATAAATATAGATAATATACTTAATTAATATAAATAGTTTAATATTCTTAATATTTATAAAAGAATATATAATATTAATTTAATTTATTAAAATTAGTAACTTTATAATTAAATTAACTATATCTTATTTAATAGTTTATTAATTTCTTTACTAATTAATTAGAGTATTAACTTTTTATAAAGTGATTATAAAAAGCTTATTATTATTATCTCTTTTATAAATATAGTTTAAAGCTATAATAAATATTATATATATCTTAATTATATTTAGTTTATATTTTAATTTAAAGACTTATAAAAACTTTAGATATCTTTTAAATATAATATTAAATTTAAAAGTTACTAATTTAATTTATTTTAATTCTCTTTTTATAATAGTGATTATATCTTTAATATATTATTTATAAAATATAAATTTAATAACTAGTATAGTTAATATAGTTATATAATTATTTCTTATTATATTAGCTTTTTTAATAAAGTAAATAAAGTAAATATCTAAAGTTTTATAATTTTTTTAAGTTTAATAAAATAATTTTTTGAAAATATAATATATATTCTTAATAGAAAATAAGGATCTTATTTTAATAATATCTTTATATAAATTCAAGACTTCTTTTTTATATTTAATCAACTTCTTGTTTTTTTAATTAAATTTAAAGTTATAATATAATATATCGATTATATAAATTATATTTATTACTTTAAACTTAAATAAATATACTTTAATTTTATAATTATATATATAAGTTTATAATAAGAAAAGGTTTTTTAATTATATAAATTACTAATATATATAATTAATTAATATATAGTTTTTAACTAACTATTTATATTTTAGAATAACCATATAAGTTCTTAAATATATAATTAAAAAAGGAGTAAATAATTAAATATAATTATCGATTATAAGATTAAAAAGAGTATAATAGATTATTAAAAAGTTATTTTAATTATTATATCCTTTAACTTATAAAAGTATTTTCAAGTATTTAGTTATAAATCTAAAATTATAATAAAGTTATTTAAAAAAAGTAATATCAATAAATATAAACTTATTAGTTTTAAAGTTAATAAAAGTTTTAGTTTAATAAAAGATATTATTCTTTATTAGTTTATAAAATAAAGTTATATAGTTATTTTTTATTAGTTTAATTAGATTTAAATATTTTATATCTTTTAATCTATTTAAAAAGAAGTTCTTTTCTAAATAATATCTTTTACTTAATCTATTTCTAACTATTTAGTATAAATTATAATTTCGATTTAAATTATAATTAATATATTATTCTCTTTTTAAATATCTTTTATTATATTTTTATAACTTTTATATTTAACTTTATTTATAATATAATATAAAGTTTAAATTTAAATATTATTAATAAAAGAGAGAGAACTTTTAATATAATTATTTAATTAAACTAATAATATAGTTTATTAATATAAAAGAGAGAAATATTTAGATATAGTTATTAAAAAAGTAATTTAGATTATTATAAATTAATTAATTATAACTAATCGAGTTTAAATTATATTATAATTTTAAATATATATTATAATTTAATTATAATAACTTATAATTATAATAATTACTTTAATTAAAGTTATTTATATTTATTTAACTATTTTATAAATTATATTAATAGAATTAAAATAATAAAAGATTATAATATCTTTATAATAACTTTTACTTTTATATAGATTTATAATAAAATATTCTTTATAATTATTATTAAATTTAAAGTTAAAATTATTATACTTTTATTTCTTATTAATAATACTAATAATATTAATTAATACTTTGAACTTTTAATAAAAGAGTTTAAAAGAGATATTATCAATTTAAACTAATAATTAATATATATCTCGAGTATATTATTTCTTAATTAAATTAATTAAAAAGAGAATAACCTTATTAATTAATTATTTAAATATTATACTTATCTAGAAATATAATCTTTTATTAAATTTATAAATTAAACTTTCTATTTAATTAAAAGTATATTAGTATTTAATATTATTATTAACAAAGTTATATTTATATTAACTTAATTAGTTAATAAAGAACTTCTTTTATATTCAAGTTAAAAGTTCTCTATTATTTAATAACTTTATAACTAAGTTAGAAACCTTAGTTAATATATAGATTAATATAACTAAAATATTTAAATTATAATATTATAAATTATATAAAAGTTATAAAGACTTTAAAAATAGTAAATTATAATTTATATTATCGCGAGGTATTTAGTTATAAATTATATTATTATAAGTTACTTATTTTTAACTTAGTTAAAAAAAGAGATTATATTTAGTAGTTAGAAATATTAGTAGTTATTATATAAACTAGTTTATTAATATATTGTACTTTTTATTTTATATTTCGATTTATAATATAAATCAAGTTTATATCTTAATTATTTAAACTATTAAATCAATTATTAAATTAATTGATAATATTAATAAAAAAGTTTTTCTAATAAAAAACTAAATTCTTTCTATTACTTTCTTTTTACTCTTACTTTGATATTATCGACCTTGATTATTAATATCAATATTTTAACTAAGTTAAAGTATAGAAATAATAGATATTAAATAATATTAGATTATAAAGATTAGTTAAATAAAAGGAAAACTAATTTAATAATTTAAATTTAAGAAGAATTTATCTTTTATTACTTCTAATAAAGATAAAGGTTAACTAGCTTTAAGAATATTCTAAATATTATCTTGAGAGTTAAATATTATAATATTTATTATAATACTATAAGATAGTAAATTTATAAACTTAATTATAATAAAAAAGTTTATTTAAAAAGATACTAAAAAAGATATTCAAAGTATAAATATTATTAAATTAAATCTTTTAGAATTTAAATAGATTTATAGATAATAAAAGAGTAAATATTATATATTAATAAATTAGAATAAATTTATTCTTATTATTTAAAGAATTATTAAAGAGATTTAAAAGTAAAGAGGGATTTATAATAATATTATTTAAATAACTATTAATATAATTAAAAGAATTATTAAATTATTAATAATATAATGAAATCATTGATTTAAAGATATTAAATAACTTTAGAATTAACAATTAAAGAATTAAAAAGATTATAAGAATTTAAAAGCTTATATATAAGAAGTTATTATATAGAATAAATAATTAAGTTATATATATATTAATATATATATATAGTTTAGTTTCTAGATCTAATTTATATATAGTTAATTTATATAATATTATAATAATTCGATCTAAATCGTTATAATTATAATATTAAAAAAGTAATATATTTATTAATATATATTTAAATATATTGAAAGTTAATTAATAATTTTTATTAAAGTAAAATAAAATATTAGTTTTAATTAAATTAATAAATAATTTAGTTATAATATTAAAATTATAAATAAAATATTTATAAAAATTATAAAATCTAAAAAATAATTATATATCTTTTATTATTAAAAGATAAACTTATTATTATATTATAATAACTTTCTCGAAATCTATTTTTATATTATTAATCAAGATAATAAATTTTAAATACTTAGTATAAATAATATTAAATTTATATTTTTTAAGATTAATTTATAATCTAATATCTTAAAGATATTATAAAATTAATTTAATATAAACTTTATATTTAAATATATTTTTAAAATAAATTAAGATATTATTAAAATATATAATATAAAAAATATCTAAATAGTTAAAAAGAATATTATTTATATAATATTAGTATATTATAAAGTTATTAGTTAATTTGAAAGATATAACTTTATATTTATAAACTTTATAATATATATAAAATATTATATACTCTTTTAAAACTAGATCTATTTTAATATAATAAAATATTTATTTAATATCTAATTTAATAAAGATTTTTATATAAAAGATATAAATAAAAGTTTTATTAATAAATAGTAATAAATAATAATTCTTATAAATAAATATATTAAATATCTAGAAGTTAATATAAAAATATAATAATTTATTTAACTTTTTAATAAAGAGAATTAAAATAATAAATAAAGTTTAATTTAATTTAATAAATCTTTTTATTAAATTTTTAATAAGATATTCTTTAATAATCTTAAGCTTTTTAATTAATATTTTATATAATAAATTATAATAAAGTTTATTTTTTATATCTTCTTTTAAAATAATTTTATAATTATAAGATTAATAAAATAGTAAAATATTTAATTTAGATTTAAAGAATATAATTAAAAATTCTTAGTATTTATTAAAGATTAAAGGTTTAATATTAATCTCAAATAAAAAGATTATAATAATTAATTAGAATTAGAAGATAAAATATAATTATTTAAATAATAAAAAAGTAACTTATTTATTTTTTTATTTAATTTATTAATCTTCAAATAATTAATTAATCTTATAAATTAAAGTAATATTTAGTTTATATTATTTATTTTAATTATAGAATATATAAAAAGTAGTTTTAAAGATTATATATAAATTAATAATCTTTTTTAAATAATTTATTTAAAGTTTTTAAAAAAGTTTAAACTTTCTAATAATAATTAGAAGTTATATTAATTATTTATTTTTAAAAATAATCTTTATTATTTTAAATATATAAACTTGATTTTTTAAGAATATTTTATAAAGTTTAGATAACTATAAAATTAATAAAGTAATTATAATAAAGATAAATTTAACTTTTTAAATTAGTAATTAAAATAAAATTTCTTTTATTTTAATATATTATAATATTATTAATATAGTTACTAAGATAATTATTTAATTATTTAAATAATTAATATTAGTTTATTATTTTTAATATTTATTTAATTTATAGTTTTATTAATTTATATTCTATTAATATTTATAATTAATTATATAAAAGTTAAAATTAATATAAGTATATAATATAAATTAGAAGTATATTTAATTAAAAAGTAAATTTATAAATTAATATAATTTATATTATTTATAATTAAAGAAAATCTGATTTTCAAATAACTAGATTCTTTTAAAGATTATAAAATATATTAAATAGATAATTAAAAAGAGAATATAAATCTAAAGTTAATTATTAATAAATAAATTTAAATAAATATAATAAAAGATTTTTTAACTTCTTTTATTATTATATTTTTTAATTAGTAAAAGTATTTTTAATCTTTTTATTATAATCTTTTAAATCAAGTTAAATATTTTAAGAAATATAATATTAATAAAAATAAAATTATTTATTTTAAAGTTAATAAAAACTTTAATTTAGAATAAATATTAATTTCTTATTAATATATAAAAGAATATTATATATTTTCTATTTAATAATTTAGTTAAATCTAAATATTTTATATCTTTTATTTTATTTAATAAAAAGTTTTTAGTTAAATATAATCTTTTATTTAATTATTAATTATATAAATAGTAATAATAACTTTTTCTTTATATTTATTTTCTTACTCTTATTTACTTATAATATCAAAGTATTTCTCTTCTTAATTAAAAGAGTTAATATTAATAATATTAATATAATAAGAAGTAATATTATAAGAATAATTAAAAGTACTTTTAAAAGAAAGATTATCTTTTAATTTATTTTAAAAGATAAATATAATATTCTTTAATATAAAGTAAAAAAATATTTTATTAATAATAAAATTAATTAAAATTAATAAAATAAAATAGTTAAAATTAGTTTTATAATTTAATAGAAGATAATTAGTTTAATTAATAATAATTTCTTTATTAGATTTAATCGAAGTACTAATAAAATAATATATAAAAGTAAATATTATAAAGATATAAATAAATTAAAGAGATATTAATAACTTTTTAATATTATCTTATTATTTTAAAAAATTTAAATATTAGATTAATTTTTATAAAGTAATAACTTAATATTAAATATTTTTAATCTGATTTTAATAATATTTAATAAGTTTATAAAAAAGATCTTTATAAATTATTTCTTTTAAAATTAAACTAATAGAAGTTAAAATAAAGAGTTATTAATAGAACTTTTTAAATAAAGATAATAGTTTAGAAGTAGTTATAAATAATATATAGTATTTATTTTTAATAAAAGTAAATTTAGAATTATTATAAAAAAGTAAATATAATTTATTAACTAATTATTTTATAAATAAAAAAAGTTCTTAAAAGAATAATCTTTTAAAGTAATTAAAAGTAATATTTTTAATTTAATTATTTATATATTTATAAACTTAGTATTTATTAAAGTAAATATATATAATTAATTTATTAAAAACTATATATTTTTAAAAAAATAAAAGAATATTAAAACTATTATTAAGTTTATTAATAAAATTAGTAATTTAAAGAAGTTAAATTAAATTAGTATTAAATAAAAAAGAGTTATAAATTAAATATATATAAATAAATAGATTATATATATTACTAGTTATTTAGAAATAAATATATAAAGTTATTAAATTATATTTAAAACTATTTTATTTAAATATTTTATTTATAAGTAGTTTAATTATTTTATAAGATAATTATTTATTAAGAACTTTTAATTTAATAATAAACTTTAATTATTTAATAAAAGAGATTAGTTAATTTTTTATAAATTATATTTATTAAAAAGATATTAAAGAGAAAGTAATAATAATATTAAAAGAAGTATTAAAAGAGATATAAATAGAAATTAGTTTAATAATTTAAATTTATTATAATCTTAATTATTTTTATTAAACTCTAATTTATACTTATAATTCTAAGATTAATTTAGTTAATATAACTAGCTTATTATTTATTAAAAATAAAATAAAGCTTTAATCTTAAAATTAAAAGAATAAAGAATTTATTAACTTATTTTTTTCTTTATTTCTCTTTTTTATATTAATATTAAAATTTATATTAATATTATTAATATATTAAACTTTTAGATTATTATTAATATTCTCTAATTTATTAAAGTAAATATAATTAAAAGGATAAATTATATTAAGTATAAAATTTTATTATAATATTTTAATACTTTTTTTAAATATATTATATTTAATATCTTAAGAAGAAAATATATTATTAGATAAAATTAGTTAATTAAAGTAAAAGTATAAAGAATATATAAGAAGAATAAAAAGATAAATAAGATTTATAAATAAAGAGTAAAAAGAATAGAAATAAAAATAAAGAGGATAATAATAATAATAATAATATTTATATTACTATTTAATAAAATAAATCTTCTTTTAATAATTTTAATAATTTTCTAAATAAAAAAGATTAAAAGTAAAATATTATTTAGATAACTATTAATTAATTAAAAGAATTAATAATAAGTTATTAATAATATAATAATATATTATAAAAATTTAATAAAGAATAAGATTATATTATTTTTAAAATTAATAATTAAAGAATTAAAAGGATTAAAGAGCTTTAAAAACTTATATATATATAATAGTTATATAAATTATATATTTAAAATATATATATATTAAATATACTTAAAAGTCTATTTAATTATTAAAAGTAATATCTTGAGAATTAGATAATAAGATTAATATAATATATATAAAGATTACTAATATAGTAAGTTTAATATATATAAATTATTATAATATCTATTAATTATATAAAAGATATTTATTTAAATAAATATTAAAGTATATAAATATTTTATATTTATAATAATTTATATTATTTATAAAATCTATTAAATAATTTTAAATTTATATTTATTTAACTTTTTTTATAATTTTAATTTTATTATAATTATTTATATTTAATATTATAATAATTTAAATAAAGAGATTCTTTTTATTGTTTATAATATATTATTTAATATAAACTTTTTTATTATAATATATTAAATAATTTAAAAGTATTTAATTTTACTTTTATTTAATAATTATATTATTTTTAATTTATAAATAAAGTTAATTATAAAAATAAATATTAATTATAAATAAAAGAATCTCTTTATTATAATAAAAATTATAAATATTTTATTAAATAAATATAAAGATATTAATTATTAAAATATAATCTTTATAATTTATAATTTTAATTATAATAGTTTTTAACTATATTATATATTAGTTATTTATATTATTTATATATCTTTATATTATATTCTACTTTTTTTATATAATATTTATAATTAATATTATAATCTTTATTTAAATAATTTTAAAAGTATATATTTTTATTTATAAAATCTTAATAATATTAAAAAGATATTTTTATATAAAATAATTTATTATTATTTTTATATATAAAATAAATATATTCTTTATATAATCTTTATAAATATTATTATCTTTTTATTATTTAATAAAACAACTTTATATTTATAATTTAAAATTCTAATTTTTATTATAAAGTTATTAATTAATATTATTATTAAATAAAGTTAATTAAATTATTTATTTATTATAATTAATTTAATTATTTAAAATAAAGTTTTAATATAATATAAATATTATTTTAAAATTATTTATTATTTAATATATAATTTAAAGTTATAATTAAATAATATTCTATTTAATAATATATTAGTTATTTTAGATAATAATTTTAATTAGATTTTATTTATAATTAAATATAATTTATATATTAATATTATTATAATTTATTTATAAAAGTTATTTATATAATTATATATCTAATATCTTTTATTATAAATTAATATATAAATTTATAATAGATTATATAAATAAAACTTTATTTATTAAATTAAATTATTTTTATATATTTTTATATTTAATAAAATAACTTTTATTTTAAATTATATATATATATATTTAATTATTATTTAAACTTTATTAATAAAATTTACTTTTAAACTTTATTAATTATAATTTTAATTAATTAGATAATATTCTAAAATTACTATTTATTAAATATATTAAATATAAATATAATAATTATAAATAAAGATATTTTAAAAAGATTTTTAAAAATATATAATCTTATTAAAATATTAATATATAAATAATAAAAGAAAAAGTTAAAAACTTTTAAAATCTTTTTATAAAATAGTTTTATATAATTAATTTATTTAATCTCTTTTTATTAAACTTATATATTAAGAAAAAAATATTAATAATATTTTTATAAAATCTTTATTTATAAAAAGAGTTATATAATAGAACTTATATAATAATTTATAATATATAGAATTATATATTAGAATATAAATTATTAAAAAATAATTTTAATAAAAAGTTATATTTAATTTTTTAAATTAAATTATTTTTTATAAATAAAGTTTTAAATATTAAAATCTTTTAAAAATAATTCTTTATTTAATTATACTTTATTATTATAATTACTAAATTTTAAAGATAATTATTTAATATTATTAATTTAGATTTATATATATTTATATTTATTTATAATTAATTTTATATAAAGATCTTCTATATATCTTTTATTAAAAAGTTAAATATTCTTCTTTTTAATAATTATAATTTATATATTATTAATATTATTTATTTTAAAATATTAATAAATATTATTTAAAATAGTTTATTTTTATATAATTTATTATTTATAATAAAATCTAAATCTAATTTAAATAAATCAAATAATAAATAATTATATTTAAAGTTTTAAAAAGTTTAAAATTAATATTTCTATTTATAATAACTTCTTTAATTTCTTTTTTAACTATTTCTTTAATTACTTCTTTTTTTAATCTTTAATCTTTTTTTTTATCTTTTATATTTTCTATTATTTTTTTAACTTCTTTTTATTTTTATTTTTATTTTTATTTTTAATTTTATTCTCTTTTTTGTTTTTATTCTCTTTTTATATTTTTTTAATATCTTTATTTTTTATATATATAAAGTTATTATCTTTTTATAAAGATTTATAAAATAATATTTTTTTTTAAAGAAGTTAATTATAAATATTAAATCTAATTTATATAAAATTATAATATTAATATTTATATTAATTATAAAATTATAATAAAGTTATAATAAAATTATAAAAGCTTTTTAAAAATATTATATTTTATATTAATAATTAATTAAAGTAATTAAATTATTTTTATAATAATTTAAACTAAATTATTATAATATTATATAAGCTAATTATATATAAATTAGATCTGGGAACTAGATTATATATATATATATTAATATATATATAACTTAATTATTTATTTTATATAATAACTTCTTATATATAAACTTTTAAATTCTTATAATCTTTTTAATTCTTTAATTATTAATTTTAAAGTTATTTAATATTCTAAATTAATAGTTTTATTATATTATTAATAATTTAATAATCTCTTTAGTTATATTAATAACTATTTAAATAATATTATTATAAATCTCTTTTTACTTTTAAATCTCTTTAATAATTCTTTAAATAATAGAAATAAACTTATTTTAACTTATTAATATATAGTATTTATGTTCTTATTATTTATAAATCTATTTAAATTCTAAAAGACTTAATTTAATAATACTTATATTTTAAATATCTTTTTAAAAGTATTTATATATTTTATCTTTTAATACTTTTAGTTAAACCTTTTAATAAAAAGACTTTTTAATTTTCCTTCTTAGAATCTAATTTAATATTTAAGAATCTATTAAATCTAATTAAATATTATTCTAAATAGAAGATAAATTATCTTTAAAATATAATAAAAGTGAACTTCTTATATCTATTTATTTATATTAAATAGAATCTATCTACTTTATTTAAAATATTAATATTTATTTATAAAGAGAGTAATATTAAAAAGATAAAGATATTTAAAGAACTTTTTTATTACTAGTTTATTAATAATAACTTTTTTAACCTCTTTTAATCTAATAGTTAATATATTATTAAAGTAAATATAATAAATCTAAATTTAGTTTTTAATACTTATAAATAAAATAGAATAATAATTATTTGATATTCTTAAAAAAGCTTTTATCTTTATATCTTTTTTATAATATTATAATTATAATCTCCTTTATATACTTAAAACTAATATCTCTAATAAAGTTATCACTAATATATTATTATAGAAATATAATAATAATTAACTTTTAATAGTTTATTTCTTAAAGATAATATAATTAATTAAGTTTAATTATAAAGTTTATAATAAAGAAATACTTATAATTATAAAGTTGTTTTTATATTAGTATATAAAATTAATTAATATTTTATATTAGATCTAAGTTTATATTAATTATAAGATATTAAAATATTTTATAATAACTAAAGCTTTTAATATCTAATAAACTTAATAAACTAAACTTTTAATTAATTATTATTTCTTTATTATATATTAATTAAATAAAGATAATCTTTTAATTAATATATTAATTTATAAAATTAATAAAATAAACTTTTAAAATAAATTAAAGAAAGAATAATATATATAATAATT
>JANGZZ010000518.1:0-11951 GCA_026225955.1 Clarireedia paspali | reverse complement strand
TTAAATTAAAGTAATAATTAGATTTTAAAGAGATAATTTAAAATAAGTTCTTTTAGTTTTTATAAATTTAGTTTAAAAATTAGTTTTGAGAATTAAGTTTATTTTAAATTTAAAATCCTTTTATTTTTATAAAATATATAAAAAGTATTTTAAATTATCTTATATATAATTTATAATATTATAATATTATATTCTTAAACTAAGATTCTTATTTATATTCTCTTTTATATTATTCTAGATTATTTATTTATTAGTTTATATTCTTCTAAATATTAAATTTATTAAAATATATTATATAAGATTATCTATTTATTAGAATATATTCTTAATATAATTAGTATTTCTTAATTATTATACTTTAAGTTTTTGAAAATAAGTTAAAAAGACTAAAGTAAAATAGATTTTTAAATAAGAACTTTAGTAGTTTTTTAAAAGATTATTTAATTTAATCTAGTTTTCTTATAAGTCTTAAATATAAATTTATTAATAAATACTTATCTTAAAATTATAAATCAAATAAAAATATTAATAAATAAAAGATTAATTAAAGATTATTAACTATTAAATTAAGTTTCTTAATTTTACTTTTTATATTTTATAAGTTTAGATAAATATAAAAGTATTTAAATTACTAATATATAAAGTTCTTAATAAGACTATTAGTTAATATATTCTTAATAAAAAGATAAATAATATTAAATGATTTTTTTATATATTCCTATTTTAACTATATATTTTAAATATCAATATATTATAATTTAATTAAAATTTATTTATTTTTATTTATTACTAATCTTATTATTTAGATATTATTATAATAAATAATAATAAGTTTAAAGATAATTAAATTAAATTCTTTTAATAATCTTTTTATAATTATAATTTCTTTAATAATTTATTTTATATTAAATAACTTAGTTTTAATTATAAATATTATTATTATATTTTATTTTAATACTTTCTAGATAATTAGTCTATTATATAATAATATTATATACTTTTAAAAAGATTATTTTATTTTATTATTATTAATAAAAAATATATCTAAAGTAATAAATAATTATAATAAATAATCTATATTATATTTTATAATAAAATATCTTATTCTTTATAAATAATTAATATAATAATTTATTATCTTTAAATAGTCTTTTAATAAATTAATTAAAAAATAAAAAAGCTATAAGATTATAAAAGTAATATCTATATATAATATAATTATAATATATAAAATCGATTTTACTTTCTTTTAATATTTCTTAACCTTCGATTTTATTATAACTCCTTTATTTTTCTTAAACTCTATAATTAAAAGTAGAATATTTATAAGATTACTTTTTATAAAATCGAATTTTCAACTAATCTTCTTTATATAAATATTATATACTAGTTATAACTTTTTTTAAATATAGTTTCTAATTATTTATATCTTTAAAAACTATTTAATATTATTTATTTTATATAATTTATATATAGAGTAAATATTATTTATAATTCTTTCAACTTCCTTTTTATAATTCTTATTATAAATTATCTAGATATTATTTATAAAAAATAATATTAATATTTTATAATCTTTATTAATTAATATATAAAGTTTATTTAAATATAACTTTATTTCTAATTTAATTAAAGTTTTAATAAAGTTTTTAAATTATATTATTAAAAAATTTTAAAAGTTATAAAAAGTATAATTAATAATTATAATTATATCTTTAACTTTATATTTATTTAAAAGATAATATATAATTAGTTTTTTATTTAGATTATATAATATATTTATAAAAATATTAACTATATTATATTATTTTATTTCAAAATTAAATTTAATAACTATAATTATAATTATTTAAAAAGAATAAAATATAAATATTATAATATATATCGATTTAATTATACTTTTAATTTAAAGATTATTCTTTACTATAAAGTATAATTTATATCTAGTTATAAATCTATTCTAATTAGTTTTATATATAAATATCTATTTAAAAGAGATTAAGTTTATTATAATTAAACTTTTTAAAATCTCTCTTTATATATTATAAGATTTAAAATTATTAATCTCTTTATTATAATCAACTTTGAATATTAGTTTTAATAAATAATCTTTAAAATCTTAGTAATATTTAAATACTTTAAATATTTAGATTTTATAGATTTTAAATAATTATAACAATTTTATTATAAGTTTCTTAAATTTATTTATAATTATTATTACTATTATATTATAAAGTATTATAAAGTTTCTTTATTCTTTATCTTTATTTATATTTAACTAATCAAGCTAGAATATATTATAAAAATTATCAAGCTTTTTAATACTTTATTTAGATAATTAAAAGATAATTATATTAATAAAGATATTAATAATTTTATTATTATATTAAGAATAATATCTTTTCTTTTTTCTTAATATATTAATTAAACTAAATAGTTAAAAGATAAATAAACTTTAATTAATCTTATTAGTTTTATTTATCTTTTTTACTAAAATCTTAATTATAAATTTTAATCTTTTAAATAGTGATTTAACTATTAGTATATTTAATAATTAATTATTATCTAATTCTTTAGAGTAAGATTTAATCTGATTTCTTTTATATAACTAATTACTATTATATAATATATATATAAAGTTATATAGTTTATTTTCGATTTAGAAAAATATATATTTAAATACTTCTTTATTTAAACTATCTTTATATTCTTTATAGAATATATTAACTATATTAATATATTTAAAATCTATTTTATCTTTAAACTTAAAAACTTTCTTAATTATTAATAAATTTAAAGAAATAATAGTATTTAATTCTAGATTCTCTATTTTAATTCTTTCTAAACTTTACTTATTATTAATAAGGTTTATTACTTCTATACTCTAAATTTAATTTAAAATAATTAAAGTTCTATTATCTTTTTAATCTTTAAACTAATTATTAAAACTTTATATATCTAAATTATCTTTATTATTATTTAAATATAAATTATTATCTTTAAAATAAATATTATTAAAAGGTATTTATTTATTATTATTAAGTTTCTCTATCTTTAAAACTTATTTATAGTAATTTTATTTAATAATATTTTCTAAAGTAAATCTCTTAATAAGTAAGATAAATTCAATTATATTATTACTCTTTAATATTAATCTATTTAGATTTTCAATAATATTTATATTAAAGATTTAAATAAAGTTATTTAATAATTCTTTTAAAACTGATTTTTATTTCTTAATAACTTTAAAATAAATAATATTCTTATTAAATTGAATATTTCAAGTAATAATAATCTAATTAAATTTCAAAACTTATATTCTATAAATTAATATATTAGATATATAATCTATTAAATACTTAAGATATATTTTTAAATTTACTTTATATTACTTCTTATTTATTTATATTTTTTATTCTTTATTAAAAAAGTAAATATAATAATTAAAATAGTAAATACTATTCTAATTAGAATATAAATTAGTAATAATTAATATTATTAATATTAGATTATATTAACAAAAGTATTATTTAAACTAATTATCAAGTACTTTATTTAAAGTTCTAAACTTTTACTATTATAAAGAATTAATATTATATAGATAAATTACTATTTATACAATTTCAGATTATAAGTTTATAAAGAGCTTTACTTAAGTTTATATTTTTATTATTTTAATAATAATCTTTTAACTTATATACTTTATTATACTATTTAATTTATAAATATAAATTAATAATAGTTCTATCTTAATTCTCTTTATTTCAATCTATTATTTAAACTTAATATATTTATTAATTTTAATTATTAATATATTATTATCTTATTTAATAATATATATTAATAAGTAATACTATTATTTTATTTATACTTTAAAATTTATAATAATATAAAATATTTTATAATAAATTTTATTAATTAGTAAGATTTTAAAGATCTTACTATTATATAGTTCTTTAATTAATAATAACTAAGAATATCTATTAAATAATATTAAAAAGTTGAATAGATCTTATATAATTTTATAAAAAGATCTTAATAATTATTAATCTTCTAAGTAATAATTATTTATTTATTTTATATATACTTTTATATAATATTTATAATTAATCTTTAAAATCCTTTTAATCTTTATATTTTTAACTTTATCTACTAAGTATTCTAAAACCTTTTATTTTAAATATCTAGTTTAATTATACTATATTTATATTATATCTATTTTATTAGATAATAAGTTATAAGATTATTTAAATAGTTTTCTAATTTTATAATAAATAACTAAATATATTATTATAATTTAATTTATAAAGATATTATTTAATATATTTAAATAAAAAATAACTTTCTTAAATTAAAAGAAAACTAAATTAAACTTTTATATAAAAAATATAATAATTATACTTTTCTCTAATATATTATATTTTAAAATATAATCAAGTTTATAAAATTATAAATTTACTTTTATTAGTTAAAACTTAGAAATAATATTAATATAAAAACTAGAAATAAAAACTATATTAATTAAAACTAGATTCTTAATTTTAGATCTTTTTAATTTAATAAAGATATTCTTAATAGTATAAATATTATATTTAAGAATTAGGAGTAATAAAATTTTATATTTAATAAAATTATTATTATTAGACTTAGTAATTTTCCTATTATCTAGTAAAGAAATATTGTTAACTAAATATATAATATTATAATTATTAAAAAAAGTTAAGTTAATTAGATAATACTTTTTAATAATAATTAGAATAGTATATATATTAAAATTATTAATTTATATAAGAGAAGAGTAGATAATTATTATTATTATTTTTTTAAGAAATAAAGATAATAAACTATTTATTATTAATATATTAACTAGTAAAATCCCTTTATTCTTTATAACTTTTCTAATATTATTCTATTTAGAATTTTTAAATCTTTTTTTAACTTTCTTAATATTATTAATATTAAAGTTTTCTTTAATTAATTTTCTTTATAATATATTTTTAAATATATTATAGTTCTTTAGTTTCTAAAAATATTTATTATTTAAATCTAAGAATTACTTTTTAAAGTAATAAAAATAAAGTTTATTTCGATTATTTAAATTAACTTTATTAAAAGAGATTATAGTAGTTATTAGTTCTATTATATTATTACTAATAATTATTATATATATACTTTTTTCTTTTAATTTATATACTTTATTTACTAATTAAATCTTAAAGAGATTAATTACTTTATTAAAAGTTATAACTAGTTTTCTTTATTTTTATCTTCGATTAATATATTTAAACTTTTTATTTATTTAAGTTAATTTGAATTTAATCTTAATTACTTTTAAAAAGATAATTATAATAAATATATTAAAAGTTTTATTTAGATTATAAACTTATACTTTATTAAAAACTTAAACTTATTTCTAATATTAGTTTAATAGTAATCTTTAATTATAATAAATTTAATTAAATACTTTATTATATTCTATTTAAATATCTAAAATAACTAATAACTTATTTAGTATAAAATATTTTTTAAATAAATAAATATAACTTCGAAAACTAATTCTATTATATTTAATATTACAAAGATTTTAATTAATTAAAAAGTTTTTATTAATTATAGACTTGATCTATTTAAAAACTATTAAAAAAACCTTATAATATTAATTAAATTTAAACTTTTAAAAGTAATAATCTTAGTTTAATAATAAATATTCTTTTCTAATATCTATAATAATTAAATAGACTAATAAAGAAAGAAATAATAGTTAAAAATTAATAATAAAAAAGATAATATTAATTAACTTAATAACTAGTTAACTATTATTATTTATTTTAGTTATTATTATATTATTAATAATTAATTTAGTTATTAATATATTAAATAAATATTAATAGAATTAAACTAACTAATTATATTTAATTATTTATTAGATATAAACTTTATCTTTTATAAATTTAAAAGAGACTATTATTAGTAATATTATAATAAACTAGTTAATACTAAGTTTAAAATCTAGTTCTAATTCAATTAATATATTAATTAATCTATTATAGATTTCAAGATTAATTAGATACTAGATATATTAAGTTTAAACTTAACTTTTTAATTCTATAAATTATATTAACTATTATTAGTAATTATATAATTTAATATTACTAGTCTTTTTAAAATAAAATATTATAATTAAAAAGAGAGGTTAAAATAAAAGTAATTATATAAAAGATAATTAAAAAAAGTAATTATTTATAATAACTAGTAAATAGAAAAATTTATAAAAGAATTTATATTAAACTAGGTTTATAACTATCAAGGTTATTAATAACTAAATAAAATAATAATAGAAATAAAAGTAATTAAATAAAAATTAATTATTCTCTTTTTAATTAAAAATCTCTTTTTCTTTTATAAAGATTTTTAATTAAAAGAGAATAATACTAATTATATTGATTAATAATAAAGAATAATACTTTTAATTATTACCTTCTAGTTAATTCCTTTAATTAATCTATTATTAAGCTAATTCTTTTAATTATCTAGTTAATAGAGTATTAATAATATAGTTATAATAATTAGTTAGAATATCACTGAATTTTATATAAAGTAATAATTATATTACTAAACTAGTTATATTAGTTAATTAGTACTAATATAATTATTAAATCAAATAATACTTTCTGTAATAATTAATTAATTCTCTTTATTAAATAATTAGAACTAATTACTAAATTAAGAGTTTTTAATAAATAATTATTTTATAAAATAACTAAGTTACTTATAAATAAGATATTTAAATAATATAATTTTAAATATAACTTAATAACCTTATATATTTATTTTTAAATAACTAGTAATATATATAATCTATTTATTTATATATATTTAATTTATAATCTCTCTTTATTTAATATTAATTTAAATTAATTTTCTTAAATTATTAATTTTATTAATAAGTTTAATAATAATTTTAATATTCCTTTATTTTTTTAAAAATATATAGTTTTTAATAGACTAACTATATATATTTACTTTAATAAATATTAAGCTTATAAGTATATAAATAATTAAGTTGAAAATACTACTTTTAATTATTTTAAAAGATTATTTTTATAAAAGTTACTTTTATTTATAAAATAATTAGTTAAGGAATTATATCTATTCTTCTATAATAAATCTAAGTTTACTTTTACTAAGAATAAATATTATATATTATTTATAATTATTTTAAAATTATTATCTTTATTTAAGGAATTTTATTAATAACTTTTTATTTTAATTTTTATTAACTTAGTTTTAAAAGAAATAATCTATAAAGATCTCTTTTATAAACTTATTAAATATTATTAGAATCAGATTAAAAATATTTAATATCAAGTTATAACTTTATAAGAATTAATCTAATATTTAAATTTTCTAAAATAATAAGATAATATTAAGAAATTATTAATATTTCTCTAATCTATTTATATTATTATAATATCTACTTTTATATATTATCTTATTAGTATCTCAATCAAGTCTAGTAAAGAAATTATTATTAATTAAACTAATTACTTTTTATTAAATTATAGAACTAATCTTAATTACTCTATTTTATTAATATTAATTAATTCTACTATTAATAAAATATCTTTTTACTTTATATTAAAAAATACTATATTTGTTTTTTAAAATAAATTAAAAGATAACTTTCCTTTTAAAGATACTTTTGATTATTTTTATAATATTTTTCTTTATTATATTAATATTATTAATATTAACTCTTTTAATTAAAAAGAGGAATACTTTGATATTATAAATAAATAAAAGTAAGAAAATAAATATAAAGCTAAAGTTATTACTACTATTTATATAATTAATAATTAAATAAAAGATTATATTTAATTAAAAACTTTTTATTAAATAGAATAAAAGATTATATTTAATTAAAAACTTTTTATTAAATAGAATAAAAGATATAAAATATTTAGATTTAATTAAATTATTAAATAAAAAGTATATAATATTCCTTTATATATTATCAAGAAATTAATATTTATTCTAAATTAAAACTTTTATTAACTTTAAAGTAAATAACTTTGTTTTTATTAATATTATATTTCTTAAAATATTTAACTTAATTTAAAAGATTATAATAAAAAGATTGAAAATACTTTTATTAATTAAAGAATATAATAATAAAAGAAATTAAAAAATCTTTTATTATATTTATTTAAATCTATTTATTAATAATTAACTTTAAATTTATATTTCTTTTTTAATTATTTATTTAATATACCTTATAATTTTTAAAAGAATATAGTTATTTGAAAATTAGATTTTCTTAAATTATAAATAATATTAGTTATATTAACTTATAGATTTACCTTTTAATTAAATATACTCTTAATTTATATTATATATTTATATTAATTTTAATTTTTATATAATTAATTATAAATATTAATAAGATATAAATTAATAAGATTATAAATTAAAAGAATATTAGAAATAATAAGTTGATATTAATTATCTAAATAACTAAATAGCTATTTTAATAATTATAATAGTAATATTATAATATATTAATATAAAAGAAATTTTATATTACTTAGTAATTTAAAAAGTAGAATTAATCTCTATTATAACTACTTTATTAATTTAATAGTTATTTAAACTTTATAAAATATTTTTAAAAGATTAAGTTTATATATTTAAAATAATAGAAACTATCTTTAAAAGTAAATAATTAATATAACTTCTAACTATTATTAAAAAGTCTAAATCTCTTTAAAAACTTTAAATAAATTATTTAAAGAAGATTATTAATTTATATATAATCTTTAAAACTACTTTCTATATACTTTATAATCAAGATAATTAATATAAATTAAATATTACTTTGATTTATAAAATCAACTAATTATTTAAAGATCGATAAGTTAAATAAAAAAATAAATAAGTTATTCTTTTATTACTTAAATAATTATATTCTATTTTTCAATCTTAATTAACTATTATAACTTTTTTATTTAAAATTAATATTAAACTTTTAATCTTTAATAAATATTAGAAATTCTTAATTATATTTTTTAAATCTAAGTTAAATATTCTATTACTTTATTAATCTTATAATTATAAGATTATTTTAAAAGAAGATATAAAAAGTAAACTTTATTATAATTTATTATATAAGATATTAATTAAAAAGCTTAAGATTATTAAGAAATATTTTATTAAGAATCTAATAAAAGAATTTATTAAACTAAACTAAATTTTATTTACTATTTTAATCTTTTTTATTAAAAAGTTAAATAAATTATTATATTTTTATATTAACTTTTAAATATTTAATATATTTATTTATAAAGATTATTATTTATTATTACTTATTAATAAAACTTTTATTTATATTTCTTATATAAAAATCTTTATTAAATTAGATATTAAATAAATATTTTATTATATTAAAATAGATCTAACTTTGAAAAAGTATATTATATTCTATATATATTATAATACTTATAAATATAAAGTTATATCTTTTAAATTAACTAATAGCTTTATTATATATTAATATTATATAAATAATATTCTCTTTAATTATTTAAATATTTTTTATATAATATATCTTGATAATATTTTAATCTACTTTAAAAATATACTTGAATATAAAGTTTATATTAAATTAGTTTTATAATATTTCTAAGATACTAGATTATAAACTAATCTTAAGAAATATAAATTTAATATTATTTATACTAAGTATTTAAAATTTATTATTTTAACTAATAATATAAAAATAAATTTTAAAAAAGTTACTATAATATAATAATAAGTTTATCTTTTAATAATAAAAGATATATAATTATTTCTTAGATTTTATAATTTTTATAAATATTTTATTTATAATTTTAATATTATAATTAAACTACTTATTAATCTAACTAAAACTAATACTTTATTTTATTTTAATAAAAGTTATTAATTAGTTTTCAATATATTCAAGTATATATTAATAAATATATTATTTTTTTAATATTATAACTATTTACTTCTTTATATATTAGAAATAAATATATTAAATAATATTATAATAAATATACTTTTATAAAAATATAATAATAATTAGCTTTTTATAATATTTTTCTTAAAGATAATATAACTAACTAAGCTAAATTATAAAATATATAATAAAGAAATATTTATAATTATTAAATTATTTAATAACTAGTAAACTAAATTTATATTAACTTTATATTAGATCTATATTTATATAGATTATAAGATATTAAAATACTTTATAACTATTAAATTCTTAAATATATAATAAACTTAATAAACTAAACTTCTTATAAATTATAATTTTCTAATTATATATTATTTAAGAAAAGATAACTCTTTTATAAATATATTAATTTATAAAGTTAATAAACTATTATTATAAAATAAATAAAAAAAGTAAAATAGATTATAATAACTTTTATATAATAATTAGATCGATTTAAAAATTCTTAATAAACTATTAATTAATATTATTATTATTATAAAAAGTATTATCTAACTTAATAATTATATTAATACTAATTAACTAATATAGTTAATTCGATAATATAATTATTACTTTATATAAGATTTAGTAGTATTTTAATTAATTATTATAATTATATTATTAATATTTTATTAACTAGATAGTTAAAAGAATTAGTTGAATATTAAATTAGTTAAAAGAATTAGTTAAAAAGTAATAATTAAAAATATTATTCTTTATTATCAATTAATATAATTAGTATTATTCTCTTTTAACTAAGAATTTTTATAAAAGAAAAAGAGATTTTTAATTAAAAAGAAAGTAGTTAATTCTTATTTAATTACTTTTAATCTTATTATTACTTTATTTAATTATTAGTAACTTTAATAATTATAAACCTAGTTTAATATAAATTCTTCTATAAATTTTTCTATTTATTAGCTATTATAAATAATTACTCTTTTTAATTATCTTTTATATAATTACTTTTATTTTAATCTCTCTTTTTAATTATAATATTTTATTTTAAGAAGATTAATAATATTAAATTATATAATTATTAATAATAATTAATATAGTTTATAAAACTAAGAAGCTAAATTTAAATTTAATATATTTAATATCTAATTAATTTTAAAATCTATAATAAATTAATTAATATATTAGTTAAATTAGAACTAGATTCTAAACTTAATATTAATTAGTTTATTATAATATTATTAATAATAGTCTCTTTTAAATTTATAAAAGATAAAGTTTATATTTAATAAATAATTAAATATAATTAGTTAGTCTAATCTTATTAATATTTATTTAATATATTAGTAACTTAATTAATTACTAATAATATAATAATAATTAGAATAAATAATAATAATTAACTAATAATTAGATCAACTAATATTAACTTTTTAATTATTAATTCTTAACTATTACTTCTTTTTCTACTAGTTTATTTAATTATTATAAATATTAGAAAAGAATATTTATTACTAAACTAAAATTATTACTTTTAAAAACTTAAGTTTAATTAATATTATAAAGCTTTCTTAATAGTTTTTAAATAAATTAAATCTATAATTAATAAAAACTTCTTAATTAATTAAAATCTTTATAATATTAAATATAATAGAATTAATCTTCAAAGTTATATTTATTTATTTAAAAAACACTTTATATTAAATAAGTTATTAATTATTCTAGATATTCAAATAGAATATAATAAAATATTTAATTAAACTTATTATAATTAAAGATTATTATTAGATTAGTATTAGAAGTAGATTTAAGTTTTTAATAAAGTATAAACTTATAATCTAAATAAAACTTTTAATATACTTATTATAATTATCTTCTTAAAAGTAATTAAAGTTAAATTCGAATTAATCGAAAATAAAAATAAAGAAAACTAATTATAACTTTTAATAAAATAATTAATCTCTTTAAA
>JANGZZ010000517.1:0-11998 GCA_026225955.1 Clarireedia paspali | reverse complement strand
ATAAAGATTTTAAATATTAAGAATAATAAGATAATTATTATATATAAAAAGATTATCTTTAAAAGTTAAATAAAGATTATTATAAATAATTTAAATTTTTAAATTTTATAAACTCTTTAAATTATAATTAATTTTAAAGAGATAATTAATAAAGAGAATTAGAAATAAAAAGGAATTAAAAATATTAAATATAATAATATTAATTAATAGTTTATTAAAGATCTTTAAATTAATTTAATTATTATATAAAAGTTATTATAATCTATTTTACTTTTTTTATTTATTTTATAATAATAATTTATTAAATTTATAAATTAATATATTTATAAAAGAATTATTCTTTTTTAAATAATATATAATTAAGAAATTATAATTTATAAGAAGTTTAGTTTATTAAATTTATTATATATTTAAGAATTTAGTAATTATAAAATATTCTAATACTTTATAATTTATATAAATATAGATTTAATATAAAGTTAATATAAACTTAGTTTACTAATTATTAAATAATTTAATAATTATAAATATTTCTTTATTATATACTTTATAATTTAATTTAATTAACTATATTATTTTTAAGAAAAATATTATAAAGAGCTAGTTATTATTATATTTCTATAAAAATATATTTATTATAATATTATCTAATATATTTATTTCTAATATATAAAAGAATAAATAGTTATAATATTAAAGAAGTAATATATTTATTAATATATATTTAAATATATTAAAAGTTAGTTAATAATCTTTATTAAAATAAAATAAAATATTAATTTTAATTAAATTAATAAATAGTTTAATTATAATATTAAAATTATAAATAAAATATTTATAAAAATTATAAAATCTAAGAAATAATTATATACTTTTTATTATTAAAAGATAAACTTATTATTATATTATAATAATCTTCTTAAAATCTATTTTTATATTATAAATTAAGATAATAAATTCTAAATATTTAATATAAATAATATTAAATTTATATTTTTTAAAATTAATTTATAATTTAATATCTTAAAGATATTATAAAACTAATTTAATATAAACTTTATATTTAAATATATTTTCAAAGTAAATTAAAATATTATTAAAATATATAATATAAAAAATATCTAAATAATTAAAGAGAATATTATTTATATAATATTAATATATTATAAAGTTATTAGTTAATTTAAAAGATATAACTTTATATTTATAAACTTTATAATATATATAAAATATTATATACTTTTTTAAAATTAAATCTATTTTAATATAATTATAATAATTATATATAAGTTATATATATATAAGTTATATAAAAATTAAATAATATAATTAAGTATATATAATAAAATTAATTAAATACTTAATTATATTAAATTAAATTAATAATATTATTATATTAAAATTATTTAAATTATATAAATACTCTTTTTTTATATATAATTTTAATTCTATAATTTAATATTCTAAGATTAATATAAATCCTTTTATAATATATTTATTATATTATATTAATAATTTAATATTTAAATTAAAGATTTTATAAATTAATTTAAAATTATTTATATTAAAAATATTTTTCTTTATTCTTTTTATTTTTATTTAATAATATAGTTTAAACTATAAGATTTAAATAAATTTAATAATTTTTATTTTAATATATAGTTATTAACTATTAAAATTAAATTATAAATTAATAATAATATTATAGAAAATAAAACTATTAAATTTTATTATATCTTTTTAAACTTTAAATTAAATATTTAAATATAAATTCTTTTTTTTATTAATAAATTCTCTTTTAATTATAAAAATATTTTTAATACTTTTTTTCTAATATATAAAAATTTATATTATATTAAGAAAGTATTTATTTATTTTTATATAATTTATTAAAATATTAATTCTTTAAATAATTATATTACTAGATTTTAATATATTTTATATAAAGTAAATAAAAAGAATTAAAATAATAATAAAAAGATTAATACTTTTTAATCTAATTTGAATTTAATAATTATCTAGTAATTTAATAATTAATTATATAAATCTAATAACTTTAAAGAGTTTATATATTTTATATAATATTTTATAAATTTATATTTATTTATATTTATATTTATATTCTTAATTTAATTTTAATAATAATAATTACTTTATTTTATTTATAATTAATTTATTAATCTTTTTATTAATTATTTATTAATATTATTTAACTTTATAAATTTAAATATAATTAAAATTAAAAAATAAATTAAAGATAAATTAAATTAAAAAATCTTCTTTACTTTATTTTCTTTTTTTTATTTTTAAAACTTTAAATTATTCTTTTTAAATATTTAAAGATAAATTTTTTTAAAGAAAGAAATAATATAATAATTATATATAAGTTATATATATATAAGTTATATAAAAGCTAAATAATATAATTAAATATATATAATAAGATTAATTAAATATTTAATTATATTAAATTAAATTAATAATATTATTATATTAAAATTATTTAAATTATATAAATACTCTTTTCTTATATATAATTTTAATTTTATAATTTAATATTTTAAGATTAATATAAATCCTTTTATAATATATTTATTATAATAATAAAATATTTATTTAATATTTAATTTAATAAAGATTTTTATATAAAAAATATAAATAAAAGTTTTATTAATAAATAATAATAAATAATAATCTTTATAAATAAATATATTAAATATTTAGAAATTAATATAGAAATATAATAATTTATTTAGTTTTTTAATAAAAAGAATTAAAATAATAAATAGAATTTAATTTAATTTAATAAATCTTTTTATTAGATTTTTAATAAAATATTTCTTAATAGTTTTAAATTCTTTAATTAATATTTTATATAATAAATTATAATAAAGTTTATTCTTTATATTTTCTTTTAAAATAATTTTATAATTATAAGATTAATAAAATAATAGAATATTTAATTTAGATTTAAAGAATATAATTAAAAATTCTTAATATTTATTAAAGATTAAAGATTTAATATTAATTTTAAATAAAAAAATTATAATAATTAATTAGAAATAAAAGATAAAATATAATTATTTATATAATAAAAAAATTATTTATTTATTTTTTTAATTAGTTTATTAATCTTTAAATAGTTAATTAATCTTATAAATTAAAATAATATTTAATTTATATTATTTATTTTAATTATAGAATATATAGAAAGTAATTTTAAAAATTATATATAAATTAATAATCTTTTTTAAATAATTTATTTAAAGTTTTTAAAAAGATTTAAATTTTCTAATAATAATTAAAAGTTATATTAATTATTTACTTTTAAAGATAATCTTTATTATTTTAAATATATAAATTTAATCTTTTAAAAATATTTTATAAAGTTTAAATAATTATAAAATTAATAGAATAATTATAATAAAGATTAATTTAATTTTTTAAATTAATAAATAAAATAAAATTTCTTTTACTTAGATATATTATAATATTATTAATATAGTTATTAAGATAATTATCTAATTATTTAAATAATTAATATTAATTTATTATCTTTAATATTTATTTAATTTATAGTTTTATTAATTTATATTCTTTTAATATTTATAATTAATTATATAAAGATTAAAATTAATATAAATATATAATATAAATTAAAAATATATTTAATTAAAAGATAAATTTATAAATTAATATAATTTATATTATTTATGATTTAGAAGAATTTGATTTTTAAATAACTATATTCTTCTAAAAATTATAAAATATATAAAATAAATAATTAAAAAGAAAATATAAATTTAAAGTTAATTATTAATAAATAGATTTAAATAAATATAATAAAAAATCTTTTAATCTTTTTTATTATTATATTTTTTAATTAATAAAGATATTTTTAATTATTTTATTATAATCTTTTAAATAAAGTTAAATATTTTAAAGAATATAATATTAATAAAAATAAAGTTATTTATTTTAAAGTTAATAAAAGTTTTAATTTAAAATAAATATTAATTTCTTATTAATATATAAAAGAATATTATATACTTTTTATTTAATAATTTAGTTAAATTTAAATATTTTATATTTTTTATTTTATTTAATAAAGAATTTTTAATTAAATATAGTCTTTTATTTAATTATTAATTATATAAATAATAATAATAATTTTAACTTTATATTTATTTTTTTATTTTTATTTATTTATAATATTAAAATATTTCTTTTCTTAATTAAAAGAGTTAATATTAATAATATTAATATAATAAAGAATAATATTATAAGAATAATTAAAAGTATTTTTAAAAGAAAAGTTATCTTTTAATTTATTTTAAAAAGTAGATATAATATTCTTTAATATAAAATAAAAAGATATTTTATTAATAATAAGATTAATTAAAATTAATAGAATAAAATAATTAAAATTAGTTTTATAATTTAATAGAAGATAATTAATTTAATTTATAATAATTTCTTTATTAGATTTAATTAAAATATTAATAAAATAATATATAGAAATAAATATTATAATAATATAAATAAATTAAAAAGATATTAATAACTTTTTAATATTATTTTATTATTTTAAAAAGTTTAAATATTAGATTAATTTTTATAAAATAATAATTTAATATTAGATATTTTTAATTTGATTTTAATAATATTTAATAAATTTATAAAAAAGATTTTTATAAATTATTTTTTTATTAACTTAATTAATAAATATTAAAATAAAGAATTATTAATAAAACTTTTTAAATAAAGATAATAATTTTAAAGTAGTTATAAATAATATATAATATTTATTCTTAATAAAGATAAATTTAGAATTATTATAGAAAAGTAAATATAATTTATTAATTAATTATTTTATAAATAAAAAAAGTTTTTAAAAGAATAATCTTTTAAAATAATTAAAAGTAATATTTTTAATTTAGTTATCTATATATTTATAAATTTAATATTTATTAAAATAAATATATATAATTAATTTATTAAAAATTATATATTTCTAAAAAGATAAAAGAATATTAAAATTATTATTAAATTTATTAATAAAATTAATAATTTAAAGAGATTAAATTAAATTAATATTAAATAAAAAGAGATTATAAATTAAATATATATAAATAAATAGATTATATATATTATTAGTTATTTAGAAATAAATATATAAAGTTATTAAATTATATTTAAAATTATATTATTTAAATATCTCTTTTATAAATAGTTTAATTATTTTATAAGATAATTATTTATTAAAAACTTTTAATTTAATAATAAATTTTAATTATTTAATAAAAAAGATTAATTAATTTTTTATAAATTATATTTATTAAAAAGATATTAAAAAGAAAATAATAATAATATTAAAAGAAATATTAAAAGAGATATAAATAAAGATTAATTTAATAATTTACTTTTATTATAACTTTAATTATTTTTATTAAATTCTATTTTATATTTATAATTCTAAAATTAATTTAGTTAATATAATTAATTTATTATTTATTAAAAATAAAATAGAATTTTAATTTTAAAGTTAAAAGAATAAAAAATTTATTAATTTATTTTTTCTTTTATTTCTCTTTTTTATATTAATATTAAAATCTATATTAATATTATTAATATATTAAACTTCTAGATTATTATTAATATTCTTAAAGTTTTTAGAATAAAAATAATTTAGAAAATAAATTATATTAAATATAAAGTTTTATTATAATATTTTAATATTTTTTTTAAATATATTATATTTAATATTTTAAAAAGAAAATATATTATTAAATAAAATTAATTAATAAAAATAAAAATATAAAGAATATATAAAAAAAATAAGAAAATAAATAAAATTTATAAATAAAAAATAAAAAGATAAAAATAAAAATAAAAAGAATAATAATAATAATAATAATAATATCTATATTATTATTTAATAAAATAAACTTTCTTTTAATAATTCTAATAGTTTTCTAAATAAAAAAGATTAGAAGTAAAATATTATTTAAATAATTACTAATTAGTTAAAAAGATTAAAAATAAATTATTAATAATATAATAATATATTATAAGAATTTAATAAAGAATAAAATTATATTATTTTTAAAATTAATAATTAAAGAGCTAAAAAAGTTAAAAAGTTTTAAAAGTTTATATATATATAATAATTATATAAATTATATATTTAAAATATATATATACTAAATATATTTAAAAGTCTATTTTATTATTAAAAATAATATTTTAAAAATCAAATAATAAAGTTAATATAATATATACTAAGATTATTAAATTAGTAAATTTAATATATATAAATTATTATAAAATTATTAATTATTTATTATATTTTATTTAATTTTATAATTAATAATTATATTTAATTATTTATTTTCTTTTTAATTATTTATTTAAATAACTATATTATAATATTAAATTATAAATAGTTTATAAAGAATTATATATTAATTAATTATATTTAATAATATTTTATTTAATTAAAAGATTTACTTTTAATAATAATTTATATTAAAAACTATAATATTAATATATTATAATATAAACTAAATAAGATTAATAAGATTTATTAAAAGAATATAATTTAATATAATTTAAAATTTAAATTAGAAAATTAAAAATTAAAATTATATAAAGAAAAAGTATATTTTATTAATAAAGTAATTATTATAATAAAATATATTAATCTTTTATTTATAAATATATTTATTATATAAATTATATTTCTTAATTTTTATAATTATATAAAATTATTAATATTATCTTATAAAAGTTCTATTAAAAATATAATTAATTATATAAAAAAAAATTAAAGTTAATTAAATTATTAGTTTTTATATTTAATGATATATTATTTTAATAACTTTTTAAATTTTTTTAAATTTTATTATTATAAAAGAAATTAAATATTATTAAAATATATATAATCTTAATTATTATTATAATATATATTTATAAAAATAATAATAATAATAAGTTTTTTATTATTATTTTATATAAAGTAAATAACTTTATTAATTAATATAAAGAATAATAAACTTTTAAATAAAACTTTATTATTTTAATTATATAGTTATTAACTTTAATAAACTATAATATTATATTATATTTTTTTATAAATATTAATTTTAAATTATTTATATTAATTAAATATATAATATATATTTATATATTCTTTAAGATTAAATTAAATATTTTTTTATTTTACTATTTATATAATTATAAAATCTAATTAAAAAATAATAATAAAAAAGTTTTTAAATATAATTGATTTTATAAAATATTATTAAAAGAATTAGAAATAATTAAAGAATATATTATAAATAATCTAATAAAAAACTTTATTAAATTAAATTAAATATTTTTTATTACTTTTATTTTATTTATAAAGAAATTTAATAATTCTTTATATTTATATATTAATTTTTAAACTTTAAATATTTTTATTTATAAAAATTAATATTTATTATTATTTATTAATAAAACTTTAATTAAATTTTTAAAAATTAAAATCTTTATTAAATTAGATATTTATTAAATATTTTATTATATTTATATAAATTTAACTTTTAAAAAGTATATTATCTTTTATATTTAATATAATATATATAAATATAAAATTATACTTTTTAAATTAATTAATAATTTAATAATATATTAATATTATATAAATAATATTTTATTTAATTTTCTTAATATTTTTTATATAATATATTTAAATAATATTTTAATTTATTTTAAAAATAAATTTAAATATATAATTTATATTATTATAATATTTTAAAGATTTAAAAATATAAGTTTATAAATTAATTTAAAGAAATATAAATTTAATATTAAATATATAAATATTTTAGATTTATTATTTTAATTAATAATATTAAAGTTAATTTTAAAAAAGTTTTTATAATTTAAAAATAAAAATATTCGATTATTATTAAAAGTATTTAATCTTTTTTAGATTTTTATAATTTCTATTAATATAATAATATATTATAGAAATTTAATAAAGAATAAAATTATATTATTTTTAAAATTAATAATTAAAAAGTTAAGAAAATTAAAAAGTTTTAAAAGTTTATATATATATAATAATTATATAAATTATATATTTAAAATATATATATATTAAATATATTTAAAGATTTATTTTATTATTAAAAATAATAATTTTAAAGTTAAATAATAAAATTAATATAATATATATAAAGATTATTAATATAATAAATATAACGAAATTATTAATTTAAAGATACTAAATAACTTTAGAATTAATAATTAAAGAATTAAGAAGATTATAAGAATTTAAAAGTTTATATATAAAAAGTTATTATATAGAATAAGTAATTAAATTATATATATACTAATATATATATATAGTCTAATTCCTAAATCTAACTTATATATAGTTAGCTTATATAATATTATAATAATTTAATCTAAATTATTATATTACCTTTTTTTTTTAAAAAACTTACTTTTAAATATTTTTATAATCTATTTAATATTATAATTATATACTTCTAAAATTAATAAATAAATATAAATAATTAAGTAGTTATTAAATAAATATATTAAGAAAAAAGAAGTAAAAATATATTTTATCTTTTAATTTATATTATTATAAAGTTTATAAATTTTTTCTTATTAATTACTATTATTAGATAATTATCTTTAATATAATTATAATTATCTTTATTAACTTCTTATAATTATAATTATTCTAAAAATAATATTAAGAGGTTAAATACTTTTAAATTTATATAATAGAAGTTATAAAGAAATATTAAGAAAGTCTTTAAATTTAATATTTTATATTATACTAAATCTATATTATAATCTTTCTATTAAATCTAATATTCTAATATTTTCTTATATTAATAATAAACTAATATCTCTTTTACTTTATATTTATTAGTTCTAATAATATTAATAAATAATAAAGGTTTATTATATTAACTAGATAATAAATTATTAATTACTTTATATAATTTATTAATAAAGAAAATATTATAAATTCTTATTATATTAAATAATTTCAAGTAATATAAATAGTTAATCTTTTTTAGAATTTTGAAATATCTATTAATAAGATAATTTAACTTCTTTAATAATTACTAAATTAATAAATATTATATATTTAATTAAATATAGTTATTAATATCAAAGTTAATTAACTTTTATTTTTTATTAACTTCTTTTTTTATATATTTTTAAATAATAAGAAGTATTAACTAAGTATATTTTAATACTTCTTAGTTATAATAAATATATATATATATTCTAAATATTAAAATTATTAACTAGAAGTTATTTATTCTACTTCTAGTTTTAAATAATTTTAGAGATATAATTATATAAGATTTTGAAAGGAAATAAATTATTAAGAAATAAATATAATAATATTAACTAAGTATAATTTATTATTAATAGGAATTTAGACTAATTATCTTAGTAATAATTTATAAAAAATTATAATTACTTTTATAAATATTAATTATAGATTTCTATTTATTTATTAATTTAAAAGTAATTAGTTATAAATAACTTTATTTTAATTCTAAAAATATTATTAAATTTAATTTAGAAAAAGGAAATAAATTATAATCTATAATTAGAAAGTATAATTATTAATAAACTATAATAATAATAAATATATATAATATAAAGCTTAGTTTATTTTTAAATAATAATAGTTTTATAATATAGAATTATAATTATCTATTTATTTAACTAGTTAATAATAATTAATATATTATTATATTTATATTTATTTTTATTAAAGTTATAATAATCTATAATAATATATTTTTATATATATATAAGAATTAGTAATAAATATAATAAATTAAAAGTTTTATTTTTTAAAATAAAATTATAATAATATATATAATAGTTTTAAATATAGATTATAATATTATTCTTTATTAAATATTAATAATAATATTCTTTAAATAATATATAGATTTTCTATATATCTAAATAAATTATAATAACTAAATTATATATCTTGTAAATTAGAAAAGTTCTTAAATACTTAGTATTTAATATTATAAAGTAGTTTTTATATAATAATAAATCTTTTTTAACTTTTAATTTTAATATAGAATCTAGTTTATAATAGCTAGATATAATTCTTAAAATATTAAAGAATTTATATCTTTAATTAATTTATAAAACTTATAAAACTAGATTTATTAGATTTATTAAAAATAATATTATATTAATTTCCTATATATAGAATTCGAAATAAAAATATAATTAAGAAGTTATAATCTAAAAGTCTAATTAAATATCTTTAAATAGTTATTATATATATTATTTCTTTTTTAATTTATTTTAAAAGTTTATTTTATTAACTTTATAAATTAATATATTAATTAAAAGATTATCTTTATTTAATTAATATATAATAAAGAAATAATAATTAATTAAAAGTTTAATTTATTAAATTTATTAAATATTAAAAGTTTTAATTATTATAAAGTATTTTAATATTTTATAATTAATATATATTTAGATCTAATATAAAATATTAGTTAATTTTATATACTAATATAAAAACAACTTTATAATTATAAGTATTTCTTTATTATAAATTTTATAATTAAGTTTAGTTAACTATATTATTTTTAAAAAATAAGTTATTAAAAGCTAATTATTATTATATTTTTATAATAATATATTAATAATAACTTTATTAAAAATATTAGTTTTAAATATATAAAGGAGATTATAATTATAATATTATAAAAATAATATAAAGATAAAAGTTTTTTTAAAAATATTAAATAACTATTAATAATTAATATTAAAATTAAACTAGATTAAAATCTTAATTAAGTTAATTAGTAACTTAGTAATAATACTAAAGTTATAAATAAAATATTTATAAAAATTATAAAAGTTTAGAAATAATTAAATATCTTTAAATATAATTAAATATATTTATTCTTAAATTATAATTATCTTCTTAAAATCAATTTTAATATTATCAATTAATATTATAAAGTTAAAATACTTTATATATTTAATATTAAATTTATACTTTTTAAAATCAACTTATAAATTTATATCTTTAAGTCTTTAAAGTATTTAGATAATATAAATTATATAATCTAACTTGTTTTCAAAATAAATAAAGATATTATCAAAATAAATAATATAAAAAATATTAAGAAAATCAAATAATATATTATTTATATAATACTAGTATATTATTAAATTATTAGTTAATCTAAAAAATATAACTTTATATTTATATATATTATATTAAATATAAAAGATAATATATTCTTTAAAGATTAAGTTTATATAAATATAATAGAATATTTAATAGATATTTAATTTAATAAAAATCTTTACTTTTAAAAATCTAATTAAAGTCTTATTAATAAATAGTAATAAATATTAGTCTTTATAAATAAAAGTATTTAAAGTTTGAAAATCAATATATAAATAAAGAGAATTATTAAGTTTCTTTATAAATAAAATAAAAGTTATAAAGAGAGTTTAATTTAGTTTAATAAAGTTTTTTAATAAATTATTTATAATATATTTTTTAATTATTTCTAGTTTCTTTAATAATATTTTATAAAATAAATTATATTTAAAAGTTTTTTCTTTATTATTCTCTAATTAGATTTTATAATTATATAAATAATAAAGAGATAAAATATTAAATTCTACTTTAGAAAATATATAAATATAAATAATATATTTAATTAATATAAATAGTTTAATATTTTTAATATTTATAAAAGAATATATAATATTAGTTTAATTTATTAAAGTTAATAATTTTATAATTAAATTAGTTATATTTTATTTAATAATTTATTAGTTTCTTTATTAATTAATTAGAATATTAATTTCTTATAAAATAATTATAAAAAGTTTATTATTATTTTTTTTTTATAAATATAGTTTAAAATTATAATAGATATTATATATATTTTAATTATATTTAGTTTATATTTTA